>PVKS010013909.1:0-49678 GCA_004027875.1 Aplodontia rufa | reverse complement strand
CTTTGTGCGATTTGGAGGCATTAGAAGTCAACTCTTGGGGCTTCGATTTGTATTTTATAGTTGACAGGTGAGAAAGTTAAACCTAAGGCCCTCTTATTTTCTAGGTTTTTGACGTGCAGGGGAGAAGGGAGAAGAGGTAGCAGTAGATATAAAGAACATCTTGATCAAAGTAATGAGGCTTGGGAGCTCTTCTTGATTTATTTTATCGATCGCTAACATTTTACCATTAAAACAGGTGCAAAAGGAAACATTCTTGCATCAGTTGCGTTTGCTCCGTTTGTTTGGTTTACAGCAAGGATATCAGACTTTTATTTTTTTAGCTGCTTATAATGCATGACTAATTTTTGTATTCTGTCTTTAAACATTAGAGCAATAACAAAATGAAATGCACTGATGCAATAATTGCATTTTAAGGTTTCAAAATGTAATATTGTCGTCTTTGAAAGGGAAAGAAGCCAAAAGAAGGTCTAATTGATTGCACTTTGCTGTCTCAAAAATATTTCTGCTTTCAAACAGGAATTTTTTCCCGATGTCTACATCTAGGATCAAAGAGAAAGGGACAAAAACAATCCATTCTTCCTCTTTTTTTCCAGTTGAGTGTCAGTGCTATCTGTTTGTTTTGTGTGGTATCTGAATTCATAATCAAAATTTTATTATTTTAAGTCATGCACGTTTTATTTGAAAAATATAATGCATGTTCATGAATGAAATTGCAAAACTTGAAATTAATACATTCTATATATTTATCCTATGGTTAAGTTTATTTTTTGTACTTCTAAGATTAATACTCTTATTTTTTGGCACATAGGGTGTGTTTATGTACATATCTAATAGACACGAATTTGGACGACTGTTATCCACAGCTAATTACAATACTTCCCATTATAACAATGACCTCTGGCAGATTTTTGAAAATCCTGTGGTATGTTTAATATTCAAATTCATTTATTACTTATTTTCCTATAAGCCTAATAATGTAAATGAGTTGGCTAATATGAAAATATGACAAGAAACGTTTAAAAATAAAATAGTTAATTATGGTTAATGGCCTATAGAGGAGATCTAAACTTGACCAAGAAGTTCTCTAATTAAGATACATATAATGTTTGGAGCTGGAGCTGTGGCTTGGTGGTTATAGTGCTTGCCTGGCATGCGTGAGTGCTCAAGTTCAAACCCCAGCACTCATGTACACAACTAAGTGTCAGAGCAACTAAGTAATGTGGGAAAAAAAAAAACTCATAAAAATTTTTTCTTTTTTCTAAAAAAATTTAAATTTAAAAAATATAAATGTATAATGTTTGAGGGATATAATTATCCATTTCTTCAGTTTCTCCCAGTTTTCTGTTCAGTGTGTTCAAAAGGACCGTAAGATCTTTTACCACAATTTCAAAAATTTACAAGCAATTCATGTATAGTATTTTAATATTAAGCAGTAGAATTTGAGAATTAGCTAAAGAAAATATACATTTTCTCATCACTTTGTTAATCTGTTTTGAAAATTTTGTGTACACCTGACAAAGATAAAATTGTAGGGTAAGCCCCTTCAGCATGAAAGAAAGTCTTAGGTTGAAGAAAGGATTTTCTTTTTAAAGTCTAAGAACTATTCTTGTTTTCTTAAAGATTTGCTCAGATAGTAATGAGCTTGTTTTTGCTTTACAGTGATTTCTTTTAGTAAGCTCCACATATTCAAGGGACAGGTTCTCTTGAATAATCCTGTTACACTGCTATTTAAGATTTTTCTCCTAATAGTTTCCAGTTACAAAGACTCACTCCACCTGATGAAAATCATCTTTTATTTTGTAGAACTAGCAGAATTCCAGCAATGGTCAGTTTAATAGTCCCTGAATACTCTGCTGAATAGAGAAAAAATACCTTTGACATTTTGGTATTTTTAAAATACTTTTACCCCTTTTAGCTGTGTGTCTTCATCATTCTTAGGAGTAGAATTGAAAAGAGGCTTTTTATGTGAGGGTGGAATTCATATTTTATTGAATCTCTTAGTGTTTTGAGTGTAGAATTATGTAGCTTTCTGGATATCAAATTAGCTTCCTGGTAATGTCCCCTACATTATATTCTGAATTGCAGACTTCTGTGTAAGAATCAGTCTCCAGAGGGCATGGAATGAAAATGTCAGAACTCAACAGAAACTTTCTGTGGCTCTTTTTGTTCTTAGACTAATTTGCCAAATCATGGATATGATGAGAGTGGCCACATGAAAAAATAGTGATTGACCCATTATCAGAATTTCTAAGAAATTAATAAAATTACCATTTGCTCAATGACTTAAAAAGGTTGCCTTAAATGAACAGTTGCTATTAATGCCCTGATGTAAAAATCTCAAAGTTTTCCTTAAACTTTAAAGAAATTTAAAAATGCATAGGAAAAGAGATCCTTACATTTCATGTTTGAATATATTTAATTCCCCCTATATTTTAGAATCAGAAAAATAATAAATATTAGAGAAAATAATAAGAATATAAATTTCATCATAATTGTATGTATAAATGAGATTCTTAAAGAATTTAAGGATAGCTTTGACTTCTCATCAAAACTGCATCCCATAATGTGCAAAACCAAGAATGGCATGTCAGTCATTATGATGTGAACCATCAGCGCCTCTGAAATCCAGTCTGAGGTAGTTGCATGCAGATAGTTTTGGAAACATGTTTTGGTTAGAATTTAAAGCTGATACCGTGGGTATTTTCTGACTTCCTGTATTTGTGGTGTTCTACTTTTTATAGATAATTAAGAATTTTTCAAAATTGTCTTAAGATGGTTAAATCACTCTATTTTTACTGTAAATCTTCTCAAACTAAAGCACTTGAGCCAGGAAAAATATTTATTCCTTAGCCAATGGTGAGAAGAAATTGATGTTGTAGTTTATGTGCCAGAGATTGGTCAAAGAGAATAAGACTCATGAATTAATGAAGAACCATCTTCAATAGAGGGACCTAATACGATCCACTAATTTTATTACTTATTTTTAGAATTTTCATATTTATATATATACACATATATGCATACACACATATGTTTTCATCAGAAATTATATGTTTTTGGGAGTCTGGGATTGAACCGAGGGCCTCCTGCATGCTCATAAGCATATGTTCAACCACAGAGTTAAACCTCTAGCCCTGGGCTGGAGCAGTGGCTCATGAGTTATGGTGCTTGCCTGGCGTGTGCAAGGTTGCAGGTTTGAACCCCAGCACATGTACATAACAAAGTGTTGGAGCAAGGAATGCCACATGAAAAACTAAAATTGATTATCTCCCTCTCAAGAAAAAATCTAACCCTATTTTTAATTTTTAAATACCACACTCTTAATTGCTCCTGTGTATATGGATAAAATGTAATATGCAAATCTAGTCATTGTAAGATTATTCAAGTCATAATATTCTGAAGACTGAAACTAATAAGCTAAAAGAAAATGTGTGTCTTGGGGTGATGTGGGTATATACATAATTGGGCAATGATTGAAATACAAACATAGATCCTTAAAATTCCTTTTTTGGGGCTGGAGCGGTGGCTTGGTGGTTATGGTGCTTGCCTGGCATGCGCAGATACACAGGTTCAAACCCCAGCACCCATTTACACAACTGAGTGTTGGAGCAACAAAAAAAGCCATGTGAAAAACTCAATAAAAATTGATTCTGTCTTTCACTGTCCTTTCTTACAAAATTCCTTTTTTGTCAACTACACACAATCATTCATAAATTGATTTTTAAAATGTAGGCTTTGTATATGCAAAGCCTATAATACTAAGTATATAATACAAAGTATATAATACTATATACTTAAATATATAGTATTTAAGTAAAAGATATTGGTGTTAATATGTTCAATTCTTTTTTTGTAGGACTGGAAGGAAAAATATATAAACCGTGATTATCCAAAAATTTTCACAGAAAATATAGTTGAACAGGTTTGTATTAATAGTTACTATGATGTGTACAACATTTCTGCTGTATTTTCTAGTGGAATACTATTTTAGTGGAAAACGTGAAATTGGAAAAACTGGCATTCAGGTAAAATTGACATGACTTATTACCAATTGTATAGCCTCAGAATCATATAGACATAAAAATGGAGATTAGCAACATATTTTAAGATAATACTTTAAAAAAATCATAGGGGTTTCCCAGCTCTCTGAAACCTGTTAAAATAAGGAATCATTAATCTCTGGAATTCTTTCAATGAAAACTTTGAAAGACTTTGGTCTAAATGTTTTCTGAGAGACATTTTAAAAAATGAACTCTATTTTACATTAGTGTTCCAAACTCTTGCTGATACCTTGTTCTCGAGAGTGTAAGCCATCATTTGAGATGCCATTTTTTATATACCATGAGAAAGAAAAAAATAACTCCAAGTAAACTGTGACATTGTTTTCTAATCATTTAAGTTTTATGCATACCCAAAGAGCTATTTTAGACTTAGACACAGATGTTACGTCTTCTGACTGTGCTACTGTGTTTTATAGCCTTGTCCAGACGTCTTTTGGTTCCCCATATTTTCTGAAAAAGCTTGTGATGAATTGGTGGAAGAAATGGAACATTACGGCCAGTGGTCTGGGGGAAAGCATCATGTAAGTTCTCATTGCACACAGGGCTGGGGTGTGTCTCCTATGGGAGGGGCAGGGTTGATATGCAGAGAGTTCAGAGGGGATGGATCCTTCTTGCCACACATCTCTGCATCCTTGACCTAACTGGGCCACTACCTGGCTATCAAAAGGACCCTTGTTGCAGTCAAATCTTGCTGTGAACTGATCCTTCAATGCCTGAGAAGTCAGTTATTCTGTCTCATTTTTGTATGGAATTGCAGGGCATGGTCTGTAAGGGCCCCAGGCTGGAGTTGCTTAGCCGAGTTGGTCTGTGCTGATTGGTATGGCCCTCTCTAAGGCCACCCTCTACTCAGCACATTTTCACAGTGAGGACTAGTCAAAACACTAGTGCAAACATTTTTTGTGTGAACATGGGAAGGAGGATCTGCTTTGAATGCCGTCGGTGTAATTCCACCTTGCGTTTACCTTCACGGATGAAGACTTGCCACTGATTATTCCTGGTTCCATGTGTTTCTTTTCCTCTGAGATTCCTCAGATGCCAGCTCCTAACAAAACCGAGGGATGTCAGAAATATTACTGCAACTTCCCAATTAACGTCTCCCAGCTACTTTTTACTTGATCAGGGAGAGAAAAGTTCAAAGTATAAAGAGGAACTTGAAGTCAGTATGTTGTGGGAAGAAAATTGTTGAAAGACTTTGGGTTTCACAAAATGAAATCGGCCAACACCCTTCGGGAGGGTGGTGATTAAAAGCCATTTTTGAGGGCTGATTTGAGGATTTAGGAAGTCCATTTTATCAGTTGTGTAGTTAGAACTCACATACACGCTTAACTTGTAGGAAAGAGGTCTACTGACTGCAGTAATTTGCTTCATCATTGATGCATTTGAAAGCTGTGTTATCTAGTAATTTGATCATTTTATAACTAAAGCAGATGGCACACCGCAATTGAGCAACTGTTATTTTTATTGTGTACTATGAGCTGTGATTGAAAAAAATACTGAGATAATACAAATTGTGAATTGCCCCATGGGCTACAATATGATGTGTCAATGCTGTTTGCCAGGATAGCCGTATATCTGGCGGTTATGAAAATGTCCCGACCGATGATATCCACATGAAGCAGATTGACCTAGAGAGCGTGTGGCTTCATTTTATCCGGGAGTTCATTGCGCCGGTCACACTGAAGGTCTTTGCAGGCTATTATACAAAGGTAGTTATCTTCCTACCCCTCTTGCATGCTCCCTACCACTTACTTCTACAGGAGTAAGCTTTATTTTTTTTTTTTTATTGTTAAGCAAATCTCTGTGCTGACTTTGATTCTTTAGGGGTTTGCACTACTGAATTTCGTAGTGAAATACTCCCCTGAAAGACAGCGGTCTCTTCGTCCTCATCACGATGCTTCAACATTTACCATCAACATTGCCCTCAATAATGTGGGAGAAGATTTTCAGGTAAGTCTGAATCACACTGCTAAGAGTCTTGGCTTTATGGGAAGGGATTTGCCTGTTCCTTTTCTAGATTCTGCAAAGATGGCATAATTTTAATTTTACCACTGGTTAAAAATTGAAGGTAATAAGCAGATACTTTGTTTTTTTTAACCTTTATAGGGAGGTGGATGCAAATTTCTAAGGTACAATTGCTCTATTGAGTCGCCTCGAAAGGGCTGGAGCTTCATGCACCCCGGGAGACTGACACACTTGCACGAAGGACTTCCAGTTAAAAATGGAACTAGGTACATTGCAGTGTCCTTCATAGATCCCTAAGTTACTTACTTTCCCTTGAATTGAATTTTTTGGAAAGAGTGACTGGCATGAACACATCTTTGAAGTTGTGCTTGAGAAGATGAGAGGAATATTTAAATAACTTCAAGAGAACAACTTCACTTTGGGCCAAACATTCAAAAAACTTTTTTGGTAAAAGTCATTTGATGTTTCTTAATGTCTGCTCTGAGCCTTAAAACACAGGTTGAAGAAGAGAAGAAAGAAAAAAGTAAAAGAAAATATTTATTTCTATGCTTTACTGTCTCTGAGAATGACAATTTTTTGGATTTGTTTCCAGTTGATAACACATTCAGGTACAAATGTACAAGTAATAAGCATAATAGTTTAAGAAAAGCATAAGGAAATTTTTATTATGCAGGGGAAAATGTAGCACAAATAGATGCAAATGAAAATGGGAAAGTTTTGAAACCTGGGAAATCCGATTCTGAACCAAAATTGTGTCCAGTTATGCAACTACTTTAACTACCTATGCAGGTCCTTTTATAGTCATTACTGGGGTAATTCAAGGCAAATATCAATGTTTTTCTCAAGAAAGAGTGCAAACACAACCAAAGAGCATAACCATCGGAAAACGTTGTCTAGGAAGTTAGATGATTTTACATTTGTATTAGAACCCCAGCTCCTTCGTGTGGGCCATCTAATGTCTTGTGTTAAGCAGATAGCAGATCTGTTAGGCAGGTAGCAGATCCAGGAGCACTACCAGCTCCTCCCTTCCTTAAATACGTAAAGTATCAACTTAAGATCCTCAAGTGTCCTTAAGTCAAAACAAGGTCTTTGTTAGTTTTGCTTTTTAAAAATTGTAGAAAATAGAAAAAAAAAAAAAATTGAGACTGGTATTGCATTTTATGATTTATATGAAACTTTTCAAGTACTTGAATTTTGCATCAGGAAAATAAAGTTGAGTCTGGCGTCTTTCCTTCTGCCCTTGTCTCTCTCCTTAGTCTTTATTTGGGGGTGGGTTATTCAGGTTTTTTTTTCTCTTCCAGCCGTAATCTTTGACTTATTTTAGTCTGTTCCTATTTCACTTTATAATCCCCCTCCAATTTGTTTTCACTTATCATTTGAGTGAGGTGTAAATGTTATTGTAGCTACTGTTTTTAATTTAAAGATTAAACTTGAAGTTTTTAATCATGGTGCCAAAATTTATTTTTCCAACACCATGTGTTAGGAAATTTTGAAAAATAAAATTATTTAAAATAAAAAGTTTTCTTTATTGGTGATTTATCTTTAGTGGTTAATAAATGATGGTAATGTCTGATAGAATATCTGGATATAAAGACTCTACCTTTTTCCTTTTGTTTGGAAGCTTTAAAAATATAGCATGGGGCTGGAGCAGTGGCTGGGTGGTTACAGCACTTGCTCCGCATGCACGAGTACACGGGTTCAAAGCCCAGCACCCATGGACACAACTAAGTGTCAGAGCAATGAAGGCCATGTGAAAAATTGAACAAAAATTGTCCTTTTAAAATAAAATGAATAAATATAGCATCAAAATTCTATGAATTATTTGTGAAACCACCATATAGTGACTACGGATGTGGTGTGACTCATTTTGGAAGTGGAAGCAGAGGCTGCAGTTGTTCCATGATTGTATGTTTTGTTGGTGCGTTTGTGTGTGCCGTGAGTTAGGTCCTGTTCCAGGCATAGCATCTGGAATCACTTAGATCTTATGGGAAGACAAACTTAGGAGGTAAGCAAGCTCTGTTCTAGCTGTTCTTGAGTGTCCCTTAATACCCAAAGTAAATTCCTATCCATCAAGGAAGTTGAAACATTTCATATGATTTAGTGATGGCTTGTGAATTACATAATCATACTTCCGGAAAAGCAAAATGGTGTCATGGACACCAAGCAGTCAAAGCAGGTTGAGTCTCTCCAGTGCAGGCCCTCAAGTCTCAAGGTGCATTTTGGAGGTGAGATACCTGTCCGAGGCCAGTGCTTTTCCACTATGGTATGCGGGTTGGCCACCTACTGTAACTGTTTTCATCTCAGGTCACTTTTGCAGAAATTGGATCAAGGGTGTTGACTGAGCACATTTTTCTATCCTTTCTCATTGTGGATTTCATGAAATAGAAGTACTTTGAAAAGATTTACAGGGCTGGAGGGTTGCTCAGTGGTTGTGGTGCTTGCCTGGCACGCACAAAGATGCAGGTCCAAACTCCAGCACCATGTACACAGTGTCAGAGCAACCATATGAAAAACTTAAAATTGGTTTCTCTCGCTGTCCCTCAAAGATTCATCAATAAAGGACAATGAGGAAAATTCGCTATGTAAATCAGAATTTGCAAAATTGAAAGCAAGTAGGTTAATTTGGAAGAAAACTGCAGCTTGAGACACTCAGCCGATGGCTTTGCAGGAGCAGTTCAGTTAGTAGGCTTCGTGCATTTTACAGGATGGCAAAAAGCCCTCCAAAAGACTAATGTATATGAAACCCACAATCATATCTCTTGGAAAAATTAGCCTGAGAAAATACACATTTTGAGTACAGAGTACTATGCATTTGTTAGAAACAGCTGTATATACAATCATTTATAGAACATTCTCTAGAAAAGAGCATATTCTAAATAGGAGCCTGAGGTAGTAGGAAATAGTTCATGCTTTTTACATTTTACACTTCTGTGTTATGAAAACACTTAGGCATTAAACATTTAATAATTGTAAAAATACCCCCTTCCTATTTTTCCTTTAGTTCAAATAAACAAGTACATGGCTGTTAATAGTAAGCTCTTGTTGGGGGGAGGGTATGGGTATATTACCCATACTTTTTGCTCATTCTGGCACTTTTTTCCTATTTATACCTTTTTTTTTGTGATGAGAATTGACCTCAGGTCCTCCACACAGTCTACAGCTGAGCTACACCCCCAAACCTGTTTTTTTGAATTTTTAATATACAAAGGAATCAGTATTTTCCCTAGCATAGATGCTTAAGTAACAGAACAGTGTATTAATCTCTATCCTGCTTCATCTTGGGTAAAACACTAGTAATTTATCTGTAGCTTGCTTAGAGTACCCTCTATGGAATATAAAATGAAGACAGTACATGGGTGGACCAAGCCAGCCAGCTTAGTGGTAGACTTCCTGTATACCCCGTCGTTCCTGTTTTCCTGTCTGCATGTGCACTTAGTTTTCCTGCTTGTATAGCCCTAATTCCCATGTGATATTTTCGGGACCTGTAATTGGAATACAAAATAATTTATACAGATTTTTTCAAGTTGCAGAGAAATCTAAGTTTTATAATTCTGTTCAGAGTCTGCGAATACTTCTGACATGGTGTTGACTGTTTTGGAAATCTAATGTCTTCAGACTTCATGAACGCAGGGTCTGTTAAACAGTTTTTATGTACTCTTAGAAAATAGCAGTTGTAGGCTGCTTCTAGAATGACTGTTAAAGCATTGGGGCAAAACATGGATGGAAATTAAAGCAATAATTTTGGAATAAAACTAAAGTAACGAAGAGAAACTACCCATGGATATGCTTTGAAAAATGCAAAGTACTGTGTAAATTATTTAGACAAAATTTAGAATAATTGGGAGGATGAAAATATAGGCTTAGAATTTGTTTACTTCAAAATAAATCTGACTTTTTTTTAGTTTAAATGTTTTAGTACGCTCTAAAAATGTTTAAGTAGATTAAAAGTGGTTTCATGTTAGACATGTTACTATGGTGGTAGTAATATTTGATGAGTGACAATGACTAGCTTGTCAGATTTTTCACTGTAAACTGTTCAGCTAAAAGTCTGGTACCTTTGCACATTTAGAACGGGATTTCTGCCTATATAATGTAATATGAGACACAAGAAATTAGAAATAATTTAAAGACGTGAAATAGAAAAGATGATGTAGTGAAAGAAAAATGTTTCAAATCCTTATCCAAAAGTAAATGCTAGATTATAAAACAATTAAGGCTTGGAGGATAAAAAAGATATTTCATGTATTGTAATGGATAATGAACTAATATGTGCTTAATATTCAATCTTGGGGAAATAATTTTAAGACATTCTTAATATTGGTTTAAAATTTGGTGACATCCTTTGGGAATGTAATGTGACAAGTTAGAATCCCTAAGGACATATGTTGATGCATAGCTCCTCACCTGCTCGGGACAGTTTTCTATTTGAGAAACTTAATGAGAAATGGACAAGTTAAAAGTGTTGTTTTCTGCTGAATATTAATGATTAGATGTTTAATTCATAGTAATGCATATATAAAAAATTATCCTGTTAAACTGTTCATTAAATTGTTTTCATCTGCGTCTGCATAGTTGTGTAAATATTGCCAAATTATGGCATCACAGCTCCACCTTGTGGTCAATAGGTACTAAGTCTAAATTTTAGACAAAATGCAAGAGCTTTGTTTTTTTCAAATCATGCTTTCAAAATTTTTCTTAAAGGCTAGTTCAAGTAAAAATGATGAAGTTTAGATCCTTTTCAAAATTTTTTTTAAAAAGGGACAGTGAGAAAATCAATTTTTAGTTTTTCTGTGGTCTTCATTGTTTCAACACATCATTGTGTACGTGGTGCTGGGGTTTGAACCTATGTATTTGAACATGCCAGGCAAGTGCTGTAACCACCAAGTCACTGCTCCATCCCCTCTTTTTAGAAATTCTTAAATTTGTGCGGTATGATGCAATTTTTAAAAGGTGAAATTGCAACCCCTTGCTCTGAAATAAGAAGTAGCTAGGGTATTTCCAGTTAATTATGATGAAGTGGCTTGTTTCATCTTATCTATTCTATACATTTCTAATTGGTGTTAAATGCAAGAGATATACTTATAAAATCAATATACAAGTAGGCCTATTTGTAAACACAAAAGCAATCGGTTTGGAGTAGATAAAATATTAGAGCAATTCCACAGGGTTCTATCATAAAATTGTCTAGTTTTTAATTGCTATGTGTCAGGGAAAAGTAAATGATTTTTTTTGCTTTAGAGTCAGCACAGGGCTGGTGATTGCCCAGAGAACAGGAATCCTATGTCAAACATTGAGTGATTTTGGTAATAGAAGGTGTAATTTCCGCTCTGACTTTCCGAGGATGAATGACAATTGTTTTTGCTGCTGCTGTTGAAGGGAAGTTCGCTAAGGCAGTTCGAGTTTACCCCAGCTCTTTAGTTCCGATGTGCGGCACATATTCTTCTTGATCACCCTTTGCTTTCTGTGGGGCACCAGTTCCCTGGCTGCTTGGTTGACTCATTGGTTTTCATATTGTCCCAGAGCGTCTTCCCCATGGATCTATGAGTCCAGAGAAGAGTTAATGAAAAATATGCCTTAGTGAACTGATTTGGTGCTTGGGATAGCAAGTATCCAAGCACAGTCCTCTATGAACCATGCTCTCAGGCTTCATAAAGTGGATAGTTGAAGGTGGGCGTTGTGTAACCAAACAGTGCAGCCGAAATGACTCTACACCTCCCAACTGAGCTACGGGAGACCTCGTTCCTGCCTTGAGCTCTTGGAACACTCCTAGGGCTCTCCCTATGAATCTGGCTGCCATCCTGTTCTGAGCCTCTGCTACACAGAAAGGCAGCCAGTGGCTGAAGAGGAGCTCTCTCACTAAACACCCACCAGGGGAAGGAAGTAGATATCAGGCCCGTTGGATCTTCAGGTGAGTATGGTCCCTGTCAACATCTCCCTGCCATCAAATGTGAGCCAAAGAGAGACCACTCCAGAGTCCAGTGAACCCATAGAGCTGAGATGACAGCATTGGTTGAAGTCACTAAGTGTCCCTGTGCCCTGTGACACTACAGTCAGTAACTGAACAGAAATCAATGTCTATACTGCAATTCTAATGCACTCTCTGAGTGCACAACACACCAGATTGTTATGTCTACACAATGACTTAAACTCTGAATTTGATCTTTGCTTTAAACTAGAACGTGTTTCTGAAACAGCAGTACATGAGGAGAGTGGATTTTCAAATGCCATGGAAGGCGTGGCCCTGTCCTGTGTTTACATGGCACTCCCTGTGTTCCCTGGTTACAGATTGCTGAGTTCACGGGGTGGGGCCTGTTTTGTCCCAATAGAATTTTAGTACCTGTTCTGTCTAATCTTAGAAATGGGATAAATAAGAGCTTAAATTCTATAATTTCAAAAATGTGGGCTTCTATGACTATTAAAAATCATTTAGGAGACTTCTAACTGGAATTGTATCAGAAGGCAGCAAAACTTAGAAGCTTTTGGACTTCAGGTAAATAATGATTTGAATGAATCAGACTTGGGAAGTAGTACTTCTATATGAGTATAGAGAGAGAAGGTATTTTTAGCTTTTTAAAATTTGTATGTGAATTAACCAATCCGGGGCATTTAAAAGGTAACAAGAAGTGGATTCAAGTGTGTAAAGGAATAAAATATACATGAGAGAGGAGAGGCACAGTGGCATATGACTTTAATCCTGGTGACTAGTGAGACAGAGTGGAGGAATGCAAATTCAAGGTCAGCTTAAGTAATTTAGTGAGGTCCTAAGCAACTTAGGGAGACTCTCAAATACAAAAGGCTGGGGATGTGGCTCAGTGCTCAAGCACCCCTATGTTCAATTCCTGGTTCAAAACAACAAAGAGCAAGAACAAGAGTTTTGATCTAATCTTCCAAGTAAGTATGTGAAGAATGGACGTATACCCACATCCAACTTGGCATTGGTGAGAAGAGTTTCATCTACTAATTTGGGGCATTTGTTTTGGAATTGACTTCAGCTTATTCTATTAGTTTTGGACATCAGTGTCTGCACTACATTTCGGACAGTTCCATCCTCCACCAGACTTTCTTGCAAATATTAGCCCAGTGTGTACACTTTTTTATGGTTTAAACTAAGGACAGAGCAAGAATTACAAAATAAGTGCTTGTCTCTATGGAATAATTGGCATTCACCCTCGGATGCCGGTGGTCCTGAATCTTAATCTTGGATGATGATTTACACGTGCTTCCCACTTTTCCTACCCAGTGTCTGGCAGGGGTGAGGGGAGGATCTGACTTCCTCTGACCAGTGGCCAATGAACAGAAGCGACAAGGATCATTCACAAAGCCAAGCACTTAAGAGCCCATTTTAGAGACCCTTGAAGCACTATGTTGAGACACCTGGATTTGAGTCACTGTTTGGAAGGTGTTGCCCTTAAGAGTTTCAGGCCCACACAGATCTGTATGAGAAATGAAGTTGTATGATAACATTATACAGCAAACATATGAAAATATAAGAAAATTCCATGGCTGAAGATGGTTCAACTTAATGATTTTTCTATTTATGATATAGAAAAGCAATATTAGCTCAGTAATGTGCATTTAACTTTTCATCAAAATTTGAATTTTTTTTTGTCAGGCTGCTGAGAAGCAGTGCTGAGTGGCCGCAGGGACAACTCCTAGCCAGCCATGTGATCCCAAGACTAAACAACTGAGCCTCTACAGAGTGTGTGTTACTCAACTATGATACTCATAGGTTAGGTGTGCTAAATGCATTTTCATATTGTTTTCAATTTCTGATGGGTTTATTGGGATGCACTCTGTCATTTGAAGAGCATCTGAATTTTTGAGAAGATAGATTTAGAAATGCCTTCATATTGTGTGCATGTATGAATATGTAACCACAAACCCCATCATTATGTACACCTCTAATGCACCAATAACAATGAGGAAACAAAGCAAAAAGAAATTGTTCATATTCAAATAATAAAATCTTAGGTTATCTCAGGATTTAATGATTTGATTTGTATCATATAAAAAACTCTGAGGATCAGAGGTGGTCTTAGAAGCTAGGTAGGTAGTCCAGGGTCTGTCCCATCCTGATCCTAAGCAAGTCCCCTTTCAGGCTTCCCTAGTTGTTGGCCATTCCGACTCCCCTGGAGAACTTCCTTTGGCCAATGTTTATTGGGTGTCTGCTCCATGCCCATCACTGCTCCTGAGGTTTTCAATACGACTCAGATGCCATCTGGCAATACCGTCCAGTAATAGGCAAGCAGGAAATGTGTTTTGTAAATGTTTTGAAATCTACCTTTTGTGTATTCTGCTTAAAGTCTATATTTGGACATTTGGGAATCATACAAAATCAATGCCTTTTAGTATGGACTTAGAAATATTTGGTTGCAGAAATCATAGCCATTCCCAGTCCTTCCCTTTACCCTCCCATGCTCCTCCTCCTCATCTTTTCCACACGTAGAAACCTCATACTTGCTGCTAGTTCTGGTTTGCACACCTTGTGTTTTCCTCCTGGCTTGCTGGTTTTACAGTGTAACATCAGTTTAGCTTCCTTTATAGATGGAATGCTTTGTCCACGGAAGTGTCGTCAGATCTGAATCCAACAGGCTAGATAAAGCTAGGTGTAAGTGGTGCAGAAACAGAAGAGTTAACTCATATTTTTACATTTTTAATTTCATGTCAAATTACTTTTGGTGGAGGGGGTGGCAATTTTATTTTGCTGGCCACAATTTGCAGTATATCAAATAAAATTTTGTTCTGCTCAGTAGTGAAGCTGGTGACCCATAACTTTACTTTGTAGTACTTTTTGTTGAGTCAAGTATAGAAAGCCATTAAATTGCATCTCACCTAATTGGTTTTAAATTATAGTTTTAGGCTGTTTGAATTTTTGTGAAAGCTGGCCAACTCATTTTACATAATTTTGTCAGTCTCCTCTGGGCTCATGTTACCAAAAGATAAGCAAGCTACCTGTTTAATTTGCAAGCGTGTTCAGAAAGACCAACCCCAATTTGATGATTTACCAAGCTTTGTGAAGCATTCTAATCAAGAGTGCTGATTGTGGCTATAATGTTTTAATATTTTTTTCAATAAACTTCAGTTAAATAAAGCATAGAATCTCAAAGTCTTAGAATTACATTAGGGATTAAGTGGTTTAGTGATTCTCAGTTTTAGCCTCCTGTATTCTGATGAGATGAAATTGTATTCTGATGGGATGATGCCAGGCCAGCAATTGTTTCTAAAGTTTTCTACGTGCTTCTAATGTGCAACAAAGGTTGGGGTCATGTCATGTAACTCAAAACTTGCAGGCTAGTTACCATAGTACTCCCCACTTATCCACAATAGTGCATCCCTCATTTCAATTATACATTCAGCTGTGGTCCAAAAATGTTAAATGGGATATACTAGAAATAAACACTTCATAAATTTTAAATTGTGTACCGCTCTGTGCAAACTGATAAAATCTGACACTGCTCCACTGAGTCTCATCTGGGAGTGGCATCCTCTTTCCATCCAGCGTTTCCACTCTGTATACACCACCTTCTCATTAGTCACTAGTAGCCATACTGGTAATCAGACTCACTGTCATAGCATTGCATGGTATTGCAGTGCTTGTTGCATTTAGGAATGGCTTCAAAGTATAAAAGTAGTGATCCCGGTGACTTAATGTGTCAAAAAATAAGCCATAAAATGCTTTTATTTGTAAAGGAGAAACTTTCAAGTTAATAAGGAAAGAAAATCATATGCTGAGGTTGCTAAGATGAGTGACTCTTACGTAAGAATGAGTCTTCTATCCTTTGTGATATTGTGAAGAAGGAAAAGGAGATGTGTGATGGTTTTGCCATCACACCTCAGTTGCAATGAGTATGGATGTGTCTAGGCAACCACCTCGATGCACCTCTTTGTGTAGATAGGTACCATTTCATCTCAGATCATTACAGGAACAAGGAGTTGAGTGCACTACAATGTTTTCTGTTGGAACACATTTACATGGCATTTATTACAGCAGATTATATTGTAATTTATTATTAATCTTTTACTGTGCCTAATTTATAGATTAAACTAACGTAAGTATGTATGTATAGGAGAAAACACAGTATATGTAAGATTTTTCTATCTGTAGTTTCCGGGATCTACTGGGGATCTTGGAACATATTCTCTTCCCAAAAAAGGTAGACAACTGTATTTCTATCACTATAGAATGCTTCTCTCCTGTGCTGAACTTTAGAGATTTTTCAATAAATTAAAGGAATCATGTTAAATGAAAAATGTCTGACCCATTGTTAAATAGTAATCTAACTGAAATCTATAACTGAAATTTCTTTTTTGAAAGACAAAAAGAAAACCCAATTTCCACTGAAGGATATGCTGCATCCAGAGACTAGACCAGTGCTAAGAAGGTGGTGTTGGACCTAGTAAGGTCACAGCAAGGACAACTAGCTTTGCTTCACAGATGGTCACCTAGGCTACATCCAAGTGGTCTGAGTTTCTTCTTCTTGTTTAGCTCCAAGAACACTAGAGCACACTTTGAGAACTTTCATAAAGCTTAAGAATGGTGTTTCAGGGGCTGGAGTGGTGGCTCAGCGGTTACGGCGATTGCCCAGCATGCACAAGTACGTGGGTTCAAACCCCAGCACCATGTACATGATGGCCACATGAAAAACTAAATTGTTTCTCTCTCACTGTCCCTCTCAAAAAGAATGGTGTTTCACATTTTTGCAACAGTAAATATCACATAGACCAAACTCTTTCCCCTTGTCCATAACAGGTCACTTGGCCTCTGCATGAGGATTTTGCAGATTGGTCATCTGGGGTGGAAAGGATCTTGTTAACAGAATGCTCTGCCTGATATCAGTTGCCTTCCTAACTTCCTTTCATTGGCTCTAGTTTTGCTTTCTCAAGAAACAGTAGATTCATGGTCTTTTCTTCTGTTAGCAATGGATTATAATTTTCCTAAATCTGCTCTTCAAGATAAACATTTCAGGCTTCTGCAACCTTGTCACCACTATGTCCTCAGGTCTGCCTGCCCCTCTCCTGTCAGCACATGGAGTAGGACAGAGAAGCACCTGACTACTGCTATGGCCCCAGCGGCCTCTGATACGGCCAGTACCTTTGTGGAAATAAAGCTAAGACTGCATCATCTTTAGGTGGCTTCAAGCCACATTGGTTTGAAAGATCAATGGTTTTCAAATCAGGCCACACGTTAAAATCACCTAGAGGATTAAAAACAAAAACCAAACAAAACCCCAGGCAAACAAATACACCCTGTTCTAGTCTTGACCAATTATGTAAGAATCTCTGGGTCTAGGTCCTTGGAATAAATGTTTAAAAAACTTCTGTGTTGATTCTCATGTGGAAGCAAATAAGTTTTCCTCTCAAATGAGGTTGCTGTCAAGCATGATTTTTGGTTAGAGGAATATAAATATGAAGCTTTTTCACTTTCCCAATTATGTCTGATGAAAATATTTTCAGTATGTCCAGTACTTCCAAGTACAGTTTTTTTTTTTTGTACTAGGTATTGAACCCAGGGGCACTTAACCACTGAGCCACGTCCCTAGCCATTTTTATATTTTTATTTTGAGACAGTTGCTTAGGGCCAGGCTGAGTTGTTGAGGCTGGCCTCAAACTTGTGATCCTCCCACCTCAGCTTGCTGAGCCACTGGGATTACAGGCATGCACCACTGTGCCTGGCCCAAATGCAATTTTTAAGACAAACTGTAACAAAGAACTCTTAAGTGACTTTTTTATGTCCGTATTTTTTTAGAAAAGTTTGGAAAAGATTTTGAGATAAGGATTAACTTAATTTTGTCATTTTTAATATTGTTTAGTCTATACAATTTGGATAACATGTACCATAAATAATAGTATCTTAAGGTCACACTGGAAGCAAACTTGAATATCAGCAATAGCTATTGCCATAGACATTGGATATAAAAGTGGCTTATCCAAATTCAAGCTTGGTCTTTCCAAATAAAACAAGACTTAATGCTATGAAATTTGGCTCACTTTTTATTTAAAACAATTATAATCAAAATATTTTTATTTCAACTTCTGATATCCTTCAGCTGTTAAAAGTGTTTTAGGAAGTTTGGCCAAAATTTCCCATCTGTTGCATTAAAATCAAGCACAGTGTTGCATAAGAGTTCACAGCAAAAGCCACAGTGGCTCAAATGTACACTCCTTAATCATTGGCAGAATCATTTTTTTCCTGGTTAAGATGGTCAGCAATATAGTGAAAAGATTTCATAAAAATTGATGTCATTAGCCCTGTATTTAAGAGGTGGGCAGCAACCCTCATGGCACTGCATTATTGGAATGCTGAGTGTTGATAATAGTCATGGACTACAAATTTGAAGGCACTACTTTATGATTTAAAAATATATGCATAATATCTGTCACACCCACATCAGAGGAATTAGTACAAGGGAATAATGCTAATACTATAAGAATAACATAAGAAATGCCAGAAAATACTTAGAGGAAATGATGAAAAACTTATCACGATTTCACACACTTGTCACTAAGCTTTCTTGATGGCCAACTCGAGACACAGCAGGTCATCTATCTGGAGGCCTCTTTCTACTGCCCCAGAGCCCTGCCTCTGTCCCCAGTCTCCCATCGTATTCTCTCTCTATGAGACCTTCACCAAGTGGCTCAGTCTTGCTCTGAGTGCTGAGTTCTAGTGCTCTTCATGAGTTAGGGTCCCAAAAGGCCAGGTGACAAATTAGCATCGTTGCTTTGAGTTTTTCCTTTCTGATCTGTTAACCAAGGTCTACTTCACAGACAAACCTTGACTCCACGTCCTGGAACAGGATTTGGCTCATTTCCTTTTCCTGAATGCCTTTGTAGGAGATGTCTTGATTCCCATAACTGTTACCTAAGACTGGGGTCCTGTTAGGGTCTACAGATCAAATAACTTATGCACTACAAAGACACCAGTTAGACTTCCCCACACAAAAGATGACTTCGAAAACACCGGAAGCACAGTGCCTTTAACTTGCACTATCTTAATCTCATGGATCTGTGGTCCACTGGGCTTGGTTGAGTGGGATTTGCTTTGCTCCACAGCCTTCATCTCTGTACCAGGCCTGGATGAGTAACCCTGGCAATGCTTTCCTCGTGGCTAGAGGCGGCGGGAGCACAAGTGGAAACATAAAAAGCCTCTTTGGGTCTAGGCTTGGAATATCCTCACAATCCCTTCTACCAACTCCTTTTGCCAAAGCAAGTAATACGGCTGAATCCAAATGAAGGGCTGGAGAAGGAAATTTGGAAACTTCAGCAGGAGAAAGTACAGTCACTTGGTTGAAATATTGTAGAAAGGTATAAAGCATTATTTAAATACATCAAGACTAGGGTGTGTCTCAGTGGCGGGGCACTTGTCCTCCATATACTAGTCATCACAAAAGACAAAAATAAAATTAAAAAATCATGGTTAGATGGCGAAGCTGAGACAGGAGGACCCTTGAGCCCAGGAGATTAGGGACTGGGTTCAATCCCACTGGGAAAAAAAATGTCAATTGTACCATGATATTTTTTATTCCTTTCCAAAACTGCAAGCACATAAATGTTAGACCTTCTGGTAATGTCTGAGACTCTGTTCATATTTTTCCCCAAATTTTCTCTTTATAATTCAAATTGGATAATTTCTATTGATTTAGCTCTAAGCTCACTCTTTCATTTAATGTCTCCATTCTCCTGTAAAACTCATTCAGGGATCTTTTTTTTAAGAGAGAGGGACAGTGAGAGAGAGAGAAAGAATAAACTTTATTTAGTTTTTCATGTGGCTTTTGTTGCTCAGACACTTTGTTGTGTACGTGGTGCTGGGGTTTGAATTCGCATCCTTGTGCATCCCAGGCAAGCACTGTAACCACTGAGCCACCACTCTTACCCCCAAGGATTTTTCTTTTAATTAGACTTAAAAGTTAGTGATTTTTGTCTTTCAGTTATATAGCTTCCATTTGGTTCTTTTTTGTAACACCTAAGTTTCTGACGATACTTATCTTTCCATTTGCTTTAAGAATATTTGTTGCTACTTCTTTGAACATGATATGGTAGGCTCTTTAAGCACTTTAATAATTCAACATCTGGTTCCCATTGGGTTGATATCTACTGGTTTTATTTTCTCTTGGATTTTCGTTGAAATTCCCTGGTTCTTTTATGTGTTGACTAAATTTGGATTTGAGGCTGGATATTTTGAATCTGAGTTATGGGTCTGAGTCTGAAGGAATTCTCATGGAGATTGCTTTGTTCCTGTTTTATTTATTCTGTAGGCAACTGGTCCAGTTAGCTCTGGGTCAGTTTCTAACATGCCCTCTGTGCTCTGTGGCTCCAAGGTCAGTGTGCTTCTCCAGATCTCTGCTGTATTGTTCAGCTCCCCAAACACATGAGCCCTTCGGCAGATTCCAAAGTGTGGGGTTTTGTCTACCTAATGTTTCAGTGCTCAGAACAGTTCAGGTATGCTTCTCAGGGTCAGGGCCACCACTTTCCTCAGGGCTATGCCCTAGGGTTCATGTGAAAATTTGGGGGATCTCTCTGATTTTTTTTTTTTTTTTTGTATCAGAGATTGAATGAACCTTGTGATGCTCAACCACTGATTCACATTTCCAGCTCTATTTTGAAAGAGGGTCTTGCTAAATTCTCAGGGCCTCACTAAGTTGCTGAGGCTGGCTTTGTTCTTGTGATCCTTCTGCTTCAGCTTCCCTAGCCACAGGGATTACAAGCATGCACCGCTATGACCAGCTGGGCATCCCCTTTCCTGAGCGCTCTCTTCTCCATGTTCTTTTGGAGCCTGTCTTACTTCTACAATCCCTTCTTGGTTTTCTGATTAGTTTCCTCCTTGTGCCATGGACAGACATCCTGAGGTTCTTTCAGACTTCAAAACCAAGTGGCAGGAGGAAGAGACAAAAATAGGATATTTCCCCATGGTTTTTGGACACAACATTCTCAGGGAGGATACTTCCTATGAATTTAAGGTCCCCACGTAATTGCCACTGCCCCAGCCACCACAGAGTGCAGATTTGAGATTGAAGTTTGCTGGAGGCAAAGCTGAAGGAGAAATCAGAACAAGCCAAGGGATTTCCCCCTTCATCTCTGCCTTATAGAGACTTCATTTCCCAGTACAAAGATCAAAGCAGAGGAATTCTCTCTGTGCATTGCTGGTGCGCTACTCTGAAATGTTCCCTGACTCAAAGGTTCTGGTTTTCTTCCTGGAGCCTCCTGCTACCATTTATTTCCAGAGTCCCTGTGCAACTGCTCCACAGGTTCTGTGTGGGGTTTTTGATTCCCCTCGCTGGGTGTGACCAGGAAGTGGCTCAGGTCACCTTTACTTGCCTCAGTTCTGTGGTCCTCAGTTGTGTCATCCTCCAAATGGATGAGTTCATGTGTAACTCCCAGGAAGTTTATGAAATTCCACGGAGTGGCTCGTGATCGCCTGGTGGCTGTGACACATGGAGGTTTTAGCACAGATGCAGGTTTAGAAAACAGTTTTACCCATTTCTACTTTATCTTTCTCAGCAATTCCCCCAAGCACACCGTGATACCCCGAAGTGATCTAGGGAAGTTGGGAAACATTATTCTAAGCAAAGCCGAACGTTTGGGGTTGTCACACTAAATGTTCCCTACTGCGGGACTTCCTGAAGCCTCTGATAAGGGAATGTATGTTGGATTTCCCAAAGGGTAACTGAACAGATTTAGGGACTTATCTGACAACTGTTTTATTTGATACTAAGTTTTTAAACAGAAATAAATGTGGCACTATTATTCCATACTCATTTCAGATAATTCTTTTCTGTAGCACCTTTAACACAAGTCAGAGTGCTATAAGCTTTGGTCTAAACTTTGCTTCCCCTCTTAATCACCTCTCAAGATTTGCTCATGGATAGACAGGTGATTATGAAAAGAAGAGACATTTTGGGGAGAACCTGGAATTATAAAGAAACTCACAGAAGAAAAAGAAGATACCACATCATGGGAAATCTTTCTGAATTTCCACTTAGGTAAAAATATTTTATGACTCCATTTTTCAAACTATGGTCTCTTATTAGTGTGAGAGTAGTTAAGTGAGAATCCAGCCTATATATCCTTGTACTATTTTTAATACTAAAGCTATAGCCTCTGTCTTTAGGAAAATGTCAACTGAACCCTCATTTATTTTCCCTTCTTGCTTCTTTTAGTTAATTGACAATCTTTATTGTTTTGGGCAAATGATAATGTCTCATGTATGTAACCTTGTTTTCCTGGGTCCACTCCTAATTACTTCGTATGGTTAATTATTAAAACTGGACATAATTCAAAATAATTTATCTCTTCCCCTTTACCCTCAGGTGTAAATAAGTTCATATTAACATAAATTGTTGAGCACAGTACATATTACTTGCAAAATAAAATGATATAACTTTAGACAATGAAGGTTTTCACATCTGGAAGATAAAGTATGAACTTGGCTTACAAATTAGTTTTGAATTTCAAAATCACTAAAACAGGGTGATGATTCTCTAAAAATGTCACAGTGTTTATGTAAAATTTAAAAGGTAATAAACAAGAGGAGGAAACTTTATTTTCAGAAGTCTTGAACTTTGACCAAGAATCCATTTTTGAGAAGGTGCTCATTACCCGTTTTATCACATGATGATCTAGTTCAAGTTGTGGCCGCAGGTCACCACTACTTCTCCCTGGAGGAACCCAACAGCCCACAGGTGCCTGTAGCTGTGCCATGCAGACCATTCTGGGGTTTCCCCATCCATGCATTTTTGAAAACACAGAGTATCCTTACTTGCAAATGGACAGGCCTGGGTTAAATACAGTGTAGAGGGCGGTAATTCAAGTTTGCCCACAGTAACTGCATGGTGACATTTGGGGTCAGTCAAGTCTGGATGTATCTGGCATCTGACCAGCATGTAGCCTGTGCTATTGAGAGATCAACTGGACTTTCTGAAGGGCAGCATTTTGTGGACACTCTTTTAAGGCACTCTGGATGGATCCCAGTATATCTTTATTTAACCAATAGACATAGTTCATCTGTTTTCTGGCTTTTAGCAGGGACCAAATTTTTGTGAAAACCTACATTTATAAAAAAAAACTAATATGTTCTGTTTTTGTGCAGAATTCCTTTTCTAGATAGTAAGTTTTCGATGTCTTATTTATCATGAAGTCACCCAAATGTCAAAGTTTATGGGCAGATGTGGGCTCCAATTTCTTTTCTTCCCCTATGGAGGCTGAAAAGTGAAAATATTCAACATCCAGTCTTCTACTGGAATTTCCATGTTAGACCCGGATATCAGACCTATTATTATTGAGAATGGAGCTTTAAAAGAATGTGGAGATGCCCTGGATTCTGTACCTTGATGGATGATGGAACAAAAAAATATGGTGTTTTAGTCTCAGGATTCAGGCAAGCATGAAAAGGTTTATTTTCTTGGGATAATCAAAACAGAAATTTTTATATAAAATCACTTCATATTGTTTTTTATAAATCTCTGCAACTCAGTTTTAGTTTGCGACTTCTCTTCCAAAGGTAATCATCTGTGAAAAGAGACACCAGCTGTTTCAGAAGGCGCCTGCATCGGGAAACAAGTTGTTAAGAGCTGCAGGTTGTTAAACTTGCTCTTTAGGACAACAGATGAAAAGTGTTGTTGTGCTTCAAGATGAATTTATTTTAGAAGCCTCCTAAGAAATCTGACATCTGAGGCTGGGGTAGCAAATTGCTCATTTTGGAAAGCAGTAACAAAACTTCAAGGAAATCTCTAACTGGGGGAAGTTGAATTCCTGGGTTGCTTTACCTAGATGGATGCTAATCTCTTGTCAGCTGCATCAGGAAGGGAAGGTGCAAGAGTTGAGGATTTGAACTAGTTGTAGAAGAAAGTTTGTAATGTCAACTGCTCCTCTTGGAAGCTTTGCAGGCAGTAGTAGCCACTGGCCTACCAGAGTCGATTTGTTCTACTCAGTTAAGATGAACAAAGTACAAGCTCATTATGATGAGCAGGATTCTCTGCTTCCACTGGCGAATGGAGTCTGGGCTGACTACAGATTCCAGCAGCCAAAATAGCCCACTTCTAGTGTTTGCAGCCATTCCCAGTTAAAACTGGGAATTTGGGCTGGCTGCAGGTGTCTGCAGCCGAAATAGTGTTAGCAGCTCCCCAGCTAAGAGCTGTGTGTTGCAGCTCTTGGTGTGGTGGAAGTTCATCCCAGGTATTCGGTGCCAATCTTCTGGGTTCTTGTCTCATGAATATGAAGAATAAAATCCATGGACAACCACGGAAGGAGGAGTAAAAGGAGTAGGATTTATTTAGGAAGAAGAGCAGAGACTCCACAAGGTGGAGGGGCACCTGGAAGCAGGATATCATCTAATGGTGGTCAGGCCAGGAGTTATATAGATTTGGGGTATGAGCATAATTAACATTCATGCGAAGCAGGCATTGAGAAATGCATCTACATCATTGGTTGAAACGTATGCAGAGCAGGCATTGAAACTTAGTACCAAAGTCATTGGTTAAAATCTATGCAAAACAGGTAGCAATTCTTTCCAAGTTCCCATCTGTCCACCCCCATTTCTTAGTTTTCCCTCCTCAGGGACAAAGGAGTTGCTCCCACAGGTGAGCCTCATGGTCATTTGCATATGAAGACCCTGAGCATGCCCTGTCAGATGCCCTCTACCAGCTAGCTCTTAGGTGGGGCCCTTTTTCCTGTCCAGACTACCGAGCCATTTTACTATCTCTCCTAAAACTGTCTTAATTAGGGGTTGGACATTTTGCTCAGTGGCAGAGTGCTTGCCTAGCATGCACAAGGCCCCCAGATCGGTCCTCAGCTCTGAAAAAAAAAATGCAGAAAGTATAACCTCATTAAAATAACATAATGGGCCTAGACCTGTAGCTCAGAGGTTGTGTGCTCACTAACCATGCTCAAGGCCCTGTTCAATCCCCAGTCACTCCCACTTCCTAATTAGTAAAAATTCACTGAAGTTTATTAATATAAATATAATATAAAGTTTAATAATATAAATGAGATGTGCTAAAAAGTGGAAAAAGAAATTATTTTCTTTCAAAGTATTGTTACTACCTATGCATTTATGATTGTTCAACAATACAATTCTTCAATGACAAAAGTTTTAAAAAATGAGTGGATTCAAAAACTTTGGTACATATATACAACGGAATACTACTCAGCTATTAGAGAAAACGATATTAGGGCATTTGCAGCCAAATGGATGGAGATAGAAAAAATTATGCTAAGTGAAATATCCCAAACTCAGAGACTCAAGGGCTGAATTTTTTCTCTCATTTATAGAAGCTAGAATACAACCAATATGATATGATATGATAGATGGCTTAGCTAATAATATCCTCAACTTGTATGAATTTTTACACAAACAGGAGGAACCTCGCCTAGGATGCTGGGAGATGTGGGGAGGGGAGCAGGGTTGGGGGGAATAGGAAGGATATCAAGGAGATTGGAGGGAGAGAGGTTGGTGGAATCAACTCAGAGGGAAACCTCCTACTTCCATGAGAAGTCTTTTTAACATGGGGGTTTAATAGGGGAAACATGGAATCATGGGGAACCCAGGGGTGAAACCATGGAATGGCATCAGCCTTGGCTTGCTCTGTCATTATATATTTGTTTTTGATTGTTGGATAATGATTCCCTCCTAATTGTAAGACCATATTTGATGAATTAAAAAAATAAATAAAATAAAAATTTTGCTAATGAATATTTGTGTTTAGTTTGGTGCTTGGTAGAAATAAATACATTTAAGTTTGTAATAATATATTTTGGAGAATAAAAAGAGAGTAAAAATGAAATATAACTAATATGTCATGAAATATATAGATTTGAAATATAGAATTTGTAGTTTGGATACATGTATATATTCCACACTCTATCAAGATGTAAAGCATTTCAATCAAGCCTCTTAGAAATTCAATCTTGCTAATTTTTGTCATGACCTCTATGCACAAGAAACACTTAGATTGCTTACTCATCTAGACTTGATGTAAGTGAAATCATACAATATATGCTCCTTGGTGCCTGACCTCTAACTCAGCAAATATTTCTAAGATTCTTACATGACCTTACTGGGAATCATTAGGATTTCTGTCCCCTATTGAATATTAATCCATTATATAAAAATCATCTATTTATCCGTTCACAGTTCATGAATTTGAGTATTTTCTTGTTTTTGCTACTATGAATAAGGCTGCTATGATATTCTTCTATGCATTTTCTTGTGGACATGTATTTGCATTTATCTTGGGTAAATACCTAGAGATGGAATTTCTGGGTGACAGAGGAGGTAAGTGGTCAATTTCATAATAAATCACATTTCATTTTCAAACATTTTTGCCTGTGTTTACTAGCCATGTATATGTTTTTGGAGAAGTACCCAAGTCTTTTGCCCATTGTTAAAATTAGATTAATATTTTTTCTTACTATTTAGTTGTGTGGTTGCTTATATATGTACCAAGTGTGTTCTAGATGATGTCAGTAGGGTAAGTTAGAAGGGCTTAAACGTTACCTCAAGAACATGGGAAACTTTCGAAGTTTGCCAGCATTTCAATTTTTCAAGGTCAATCTGCCTTCACAAATGACCTAATTATAAATGATTTCTTTCTTTCTTTCTTTCTTTCTTTCTTTCTTTCTTTCTTTCTTTCTTTCTTTCTAAATGAAGAGAAGATTCAGTTAAGAAGTTACAGAGAAGATACTCAGGAGAGGGATAGAGAAAAAGATATTATGGCATTTACAGACAAGTGGATGGAGATGGAAAAATTTTTTGCTAAGTGAAGTATCCCAAACTCAGAGACTCAAGGGCTGAATGTTTTCTCTCATTTGTGGAAGCTAGAATACAAGCGAAAACAGTATGCTAGATGGCTAACCTAACAATTACCTCAACATGTATGAATTTTTACACGATCATGGGGAATCTTGCCTAGGTACCTGGGGGAAGTAGGGAGGAGGTCAGGGAGGGGGATGGGAATAGAAAAGACATCAAGGAGACCAAAGGGAAGTACTATGGGGGAATCTAATCTGAGGGAACCTCTGACTTCCAGGAGAAGTCCAATTAACTTGGGGCTTAAGTAGAGTGAAACATGGAACCATGGGGAACCCAAAGTGGGGAATCCATGGTCTGGCACCAGTCTTGGCTTGTTCTGACATTACACTTTTGTTCTTGATTGTTTGACAATGAACCCCTCCTAATTGTAAGACCATATTTATTGAATAAAAATTTTAAATTAAAGATACAGAGAAAATTCAGGAATCATCATGGTGCCTCCAATGTATGACAAAAATTTGGCCAACTGTAGGCAAAGAAGATTGCTGGATGAAACTGGAATGAATAATTGATTGGAAATCAGTTTCCCAGGGGAGAAAGACTACAACTAACACTTACAAGCAAGTTTCTGCTCTGGGCAACTCAGTGGTTGGCACTTCTGTCCTCTTGCATAAAATATGCTTGTGTTCAGGGGCAAATGAAGGGATCACTGTGGTGAGTTGAATCTGAGGTGTCTGCAAGGCTGTTAAGCATGTGAAACTAGGCTTCAAGAGAGAGGCTTCTGTAAAGATGGATGTGTGAATCCAGAGTCAAGATGATCATTTACCACTGCAGGGTAGATGAGCATCCTTTCTCCAGGAAGGGCGTGAAGGGAAGCTGACTCAAGGACCAGGCTGAAATGGAAGCTGTGGGATGACAGGAGGGTGACACAGTTGTCTCAAGGGAGTAGCAGCTATGGGAGGGCCCTGTGTTTTTCCGTCATCCTAGGAGATGCCGTGCCTCCCACACAGGTGACCCAGAGGCCACCTCAAAGGTAAGTCTCCTAAAGTGAAGTAAAGTCAAAAATCAGTGATTGGGATGCCCTAAGGCTAAAAAGCTTCTGTACTACCAAGGAAATAATCAAAAGAGTCAAGAGGTTTCCTACAGAATTGGAGAGAATCATGGGCTATGATTCCTCTGACAGGGGCCTCATATCCAGAATCTACAAAATCCTCAAGAATCTCAACTACAAACAACCCAATCAATAAATGGGACAAAGAGCTAAATAGAAACTTCTCACCAGAGGACATTGATCAAGCCATGAATACATGAGAAAGTGCTCTAAATCACTAGCAATCAGAGAAATGCAAATGAAAACTACATTAAGATATCACCTCACACCAGTCAGAATGGCAAAAAAGAAGAAAATAAGCAATAATGGATGCTAGAGGGGTTGTGGACAGATAGGCACCTTAGCACACTGTTGGTGGAACTGCAGACTGGTACAGCCCCTCTGGAAAGCTGTGTGGAGAATCCTCAATAAACTAGGGATGATGCCACCATATGATCCTGCTATTCCTCTCTTGGGTATTTTTCCAAGTGATTTAAAATCAGCACACTACAGTGACACAGCAAAATCTATGTTCATAGCAGCTCTATTTACAATAGCTATATTATGGAAACAACCCAGATGCCCCTCACTGGATGACTGGATCCAAAAATTGTGGTACATATATACCATGGAGTTTTACTCAGCAATTAGAAACAATGATATTGCAGCCTTTGAAGGAAAATGAATGGCTATGGAAGAAATCATGCTGAGTGAAGTAAGCATAATTCAGAATATGAAAGGTCTAATGTCTTCACTCATCTGTGGAGGCTGGAGCTAGACCCAAGCCATTGAGAAAGGAGGTCAATTATCATGTTTTAAATCGGGATAACTTGTAATGTCATACAATATAAGGCATTTGTACAGATGTATTGGGAAGGAGGGGGGAAGGGATAAGGGTGGGTAATTTGGGGGGCTCTTGGGGGTAAATCTAAATTTCAGAATTTTTATATATATATTATATTATTTCATTAGAAGTTTGTTTGGTTGTTCAACAAATAAATTTCTGAATAAAAAAAAAGGAAAGCAAGGCCAAGAAGAAAGGTGTTCACTGAAGAGATGGAAAGGGCTGGGGTGCAGCTCCGCGGTAAAGTGCTTGCCTAGCTCCTGAGAGGCCGTGTGTTGGGCCCTCAGCACCCCAGAGACAAAACAACACAGGGAAGGTATGATAGAAAGGTATTTTGCATCTTGATATATATTCATGTATTACTTATTCTGTGGTAATGAAATTTCTGGAAACAAGTTTGATTACTGAGAAGCAGGATGTTTGCAATACTAGTAGAAAAAAAATCATTCTACTCTCCTTTTCTTGTTCCTTTGACCTTTTCCTACTGCAATTTTAGTAGTAAATAACTCATATGTTCTCCCCTTCCCAAAATGTGTGAATTTTGTTGACTCAAGCTGTCAATAACAGCAGACAAGCCTGAAGATCTGCTTTAATTAGTTGAAAGAACATGGAAGAATTCCCCATTTACGCCTAACTCCTTATGGCTTTTACTGACATCTCCAAGCCTTTGAACGAGACCCCAGATGACAGTGAGCACATCGGCTCCCAAGAGGAAAGTCACGCCTTGGGCTTCCAGGGATAAGTAATTCTCACATTATTACCAGATATTTCCCTCCCCAACTCTCCCGTGTGTTTAAACACTGAGCATCTTTGGTACAAAAGCAGACATAATATAAATATCTGTAACTCATATTAGTCATGCTTCTTAATCATGATTATGTGAGATTTCTCTAAATATTCCCCAAGCCAAGTCCCATGTAGGAGTCATTTCTAGTGTGTAAACAGACACATGTGGCGCTAGGTATGTGTGAGTGAGTGTGATACTGAAGGAGGGAAAGCTGTCAATGCCTTTCCGTTTGTTCTACATTATTACTGTTCAAGCACTGTTTTAAAACTTCCTTTTCTCCTGTATGACTGAAGGTGTTTAGAGGGATTTCCTTACTGTGAACACCTGTAAATCCCTATGTACAGGGGCTGGAGTGGTGACTCAGTGGTTGGTTGGAGCGCTTGACTGGCATGCTCGAGGACCCGGGTTCAAACCCCAGCACCACATACACAACAAAGTGTCAGAGAAACAAAGGCCAGATGAAAAATAAATAAAATTGAATCTCTCTGAAAAAAAGAAACTATGTATAGTACCATAAAAATAATAGCATGGCATAATAGTGGGAAGTTTATTTATTCTGAATATCTTATATTTTGCTCTCATTTCTCACCACCTCTCTGCCCTTTGACCTGTTGTGATCCTCGTATAATGCAGCATCTTTATGCTTTTGACAATTACAGCTATGTTTTTATGCTTTTTTTTTTAAAAAAAGGTACTGACACACACAGAAAGACAGAATCAATTTTACTTATCTGGTTTTTATTTCTCTGACACTCAGTTGTGTATGTGGTGCTGGGGTTCAAACCCAGGTCCTCATGCATGCCAGGCAAGTGCTTTAACCACAGACCCACTGCTCCAGCCTCAAAACTTTGGTTCTTTTAAGGAATCCTTGGCTGTACTTTGTACCTGCACAATTTAAGTCATAGTACTTTCAAGAACTAAGATCCTCGATAAATCTTTGTCTTCTGGAGCTGGTTTTACATTCAGCTCAGCAGCATCACTTTAGAACTGTTTAATGGAAAGAAAAGGCAGATTTTAAAATATTAGGCCTGGCACAGAGGAAAGATTGCTGTTACAATGACTTCGATTCTTTGGATCTCCATAACACGTTACGTGTTTAACCTTCTCTTCCAACTTGAGGCGCAAATTGGGGGAAACTTGATGGATCAGGGCAACATGGGCTGTGGAGCTGGAGTTTATCTGGAGAGTTTTCAATCAAACTGTGAAGGACAAGGAAGCACACAGCCAAGGTCACAGCCAAGCTCAGAGAACAGTGTGAATTTCACTATGAACTTGTGAGGACATTGGAATCTTCATAAGCCAGGCAGGACTGAGCTGGTAAGAAGGGAATTTTCCTTCTGACTGCTCTGGACTCTGCCACTAAGTAACTGTGTGACCTGGGGCAAGCCCCTCCCCTTCCCTGGTCCAAACTCCTCCCCTCTGAAATGTTGTATGGGATTGGAGCTCTGCTACCCTTGATGTGATTTATTTGATTTGCATAACATTCACCCCTTCCTCAGTTTTCTTTCTCCTTATCCTTTCTTCCTGCATGCCTGTGGGCAGATAATCTTGAGCATTTAGCGATGAGGTTATTGTACATGGAATCTGTTTTTTAAGCCTCTGCTGAGGAGTGAGAATATCTGACTATGCAGAGCCCAGGCACTCCACTGTCAAAAACGGAGTTGAAGGGACAGTGGTGCTGCCTTTACTCTGGCCTGCAGATTGCCACAGTGGCCAGGGGCCCCCTTCAGCACCCGAGTCCCTGACCTCAGTGAGCATTTAGGTCTGTGACTTACAGGAGTTGAGAGGCTTGTGATCTCTCAGTGACTTTCCTTACATCTCAATAAGTCTGTAATTCTCAAGGGGCAAACCAGTAATTACATCGTATTCCTGTTTCCATTTCAGTAGCCTGACAAACAAGCTGGAAAACCTTAGTACAAGACCAGACTTCATTAGCATAACCAGAACTTTTTCCTTCTCCAGATTTTCCTTGTAGGTGGCAGACTTCCCATACGATGTATCTTTCCACATCTTAGGTGCTGGTTTGTCTGTTTAACCATCATATCCTCCAAATCCAATGACAGACTTAAAAACTATTGGCCTTCTGGCCTCCTTTAGATCTGAGGAACTACATCATTTTAAAATACACAATATCAAAACTTAAACATTTAACCAACTCCAGCTCTAGGAAGTCTTAAAATGATATCCTGGAACCATAGATGATAGAAACCAGTGGACATTTTCATCTCTCTTTCCATCAGTTCCTACACCTTCCTTCTGAGACAGAGGGAAAATTTAGCCAGTGTAGGCAGAATGATGGGCGTCAGTAAGGAGGAAATTGGCTGATGGTCGTCTTTTCTAAGAGGACAGAGAGTATCGCTGTTACAACCCCCATGCTAACAAGACCCTCTACTAATAAATGTGTTTCCAACACAAGTGTCCTTTCTGCTGATAATGGTTTTTGTGAGCCCAGGACAAAAACTAGATCAGACCAGTGCGTCTTTGCCCTGCTCTCAGGCATGGGGGAGGGCAGGTCATGATTAATCAGAGGGGGAGAATCTTGAGAGACTGTAAGAAAAGCAAGTTAGACCCTCTCTTTGAGTGCTTGACCCTGAGACTTCTTTCATAGAGAAGTTTTTTCTTTCTATCCTTTCTTAAATAATCTGCCTGTTCCATTTGCCTTGATGTCCCATACTTCCATTCTTCAACTTCAGGAGACACTAACCTGACATCCACAAAACTGGCATCAGATGGGGGTGCGTGTGGGATATGGATAAGATTGCCACTGAGGTAAGCTCTCTGCAAGGTGCGGCTTGCATCTTTTTGTCTCTTTCTTTCTGGAGGGCAACTGGGCACCCTTCAGCCAGCTGTGATGAGTGTGACTGCCAATCTGAAGCCTCGGGCGACAGGTTTTACCTCCTTTTACGGTTCCTAATGCCCTGTCTTCAGGTCAGGAATATTGGGCTCTGTAAGGGTCATTTCCAAGTTTCCTGTCCTGGCTCAGATTAAGTCTGGTGTTAGTTGACAGTTGCCCCCAATCCTAGTTAATTTTGCACGCAAGGAGTTGAGCAAAGGAGGGAGGCGACTGAGGGATTCTTGCTGGGGCCACTCCTCGGGGGGTTACACAGCACCTCCCAATTGACTGATTACTGCAGGATGCCCCTAAGCATTGTCAGGAGAAAAGGATTGGGGAGAAGCCTTTGAGATCCACTGGGAAGGAAGATAACTCTGTGCTTTTTCCTTAATGAATGAACTGTCTTTAAACACAGGGCACCTGACAGTCAGTTATCATGGCTGCCACTCAGGATCAGGTGACAGGCTTGTAGGGCAGGCATGACTGATCCCCCTTTGCCAGCGCATTGGGAATGTTGGTCCTGACTTGCTTCAGTTTCCTTTCTGTGGGAGAAAGTTGGTGTGTGGGACAGAGGAATGCTTGATACCTGAAGGAGGCTGACCACAGTGACCCTCCGGTGCTGTAAGAAGGTCTCATGTCCTGAGTCTGGCCCTGATAGTCTTCAGGGCCACCAGTATCAATCACTATCTATCTCTGTTTGCTCCTGACTGACTTGGCCCAGTGGTGGAGGGCACACTCGCCTGAATCTCAGATACTGAGATTAAGTCTTAGTCTGATCTTGGTCTTTGGAAAAGAAGTGACCCATTAATCCCAGAGCGTGAGCTGAGCAGTCTCTCCCTCTTCAGAAATGCTTTTACTCTAAGTCTATCCCTGATATCCACCTCTTAAACAGGGACCCATTGTGAGTAATCTCCAGGATAGAACTCCCCTAGCTTTAAAATTAAGACTGCCTTCTCTAAACTCTCACAAGACACCTTTTCTTCCATATCCTCCTCATCTGACAGGAAGAAATCAAAAAGTTCTGTCTTAGTTAGAGTAAACCACCTCTCATCTCTCCTAGTTCAGGAAGCCAGATTATTTATTTTGTCTACTGGGGATCTCACCCAGAGCATTAACAGGCTTGCCTCCCACTTCAAATTGAGGATTATATTATAAAATTGTGGGCCTGTGAGTGTGAGAACTCAAGGACAAGGTGAACATGTAAGACAAATTTTAAAGCACAACTAGTTAGCAAATATCCTCCTTTAGATTAAATGGTCATCAAGAAGTTGATATCCTCCATGCAGAGTAAGGCCCCCACTGGAGGTCATAAAAGAAAGGTGGACCTGCTGATGCTAGAGGCGCCAAGCTCAGAAAAATGCCCCTTGGCCAAAGAGACAGTTTCCTTGGTCCAGGTACCCATGCTGTTCGATTTTGCTCATTTTTAATTTAATTTAATTTCATTCTTTTATTCAGAGGGAGGTCTTGGCCTCAAGAGTAGTACTAGGGGATCTAATCACAGTTAACTGGGCTGCTTTTCTACTGTGGAGCGTTGTATTTGGAAGTATTATAGTAGCCAAGGGAAGGCCAGTAAATGGCTGCTAAGTCTAGATCCACTTAGGTCTTTAGTATGTAGCAAACAGAGAACTTTGCATCTTTACTGGCAAAGCAGCAATAAATCCAGCAGGACTTAGTGAAAAGAGAGACAGGATTGCTGACCATCAGACGCCCCACAAGAAAGGACAGCCCTGTAAGGTCAAAAGATAATCTCACAGCACAAGTGGGCACCTGAACTCTGCTCTTTATCTCTTATTTAGGAGACAGGTTAATTTTCACAATGATGCCCAGTCCACCACTAGTCTCTGTACTGAAAATTGGGGCAAATTCAACCCACATACCCCCAAAAAATGCTTCTCACGTTCTTGGCCACCAGAGAAATATTTAAACTTTAATATCACTTTGCAGCTTACTTTGTTTGACAAAAAGGAAGGAAATGCCTGCTAATTTTCTGTATCCAAACCTGCCCTAATTACCAACTGGGAGAATAAAAAATGGTCCCTGGAGGAAAACAAAATATAGCAGTACACCTTTGTAAAAGGGAGAGAGGAAAAAAATGGCCCAAAGTACCTGAGTATGAGATTTTGCTTCCCACGCTAAAACCAGCAGCTTTCCCCACTGTATAAGTAAGCGCCTAAATCACTCTGAGACCAGAGCGGGGCAATGGTGATATTTTCAAAACCAAGCAACAGTTGCAAGGCTGAAAGGTCTTTTACTCTTTTCTTGATTTCTGAGAGTCTGCTTTCTCAGTAGGTCTCTCCCTCACGCTCGATAACGGGACAGGATCTGTCCACATTCTGCCTTGGGACAATAGAGGTGTTGGTCCAAGCTGTAGGCTTTCAGTCCGTGAAAGGGGTTTCACTGACAGACCCAGCAACACTGGGGGACAGGCTAATTCCTGTGGCTTCCCTCTTCACTCCAGGTAGACATGAGGAAGGAAATAGCATAGGTACAGGTCTTCTTTACTTTGAGAACTTTTTCCTGAGGGTCTTCTAAATTCCCATATTCTTTAACTATCTGGACTAACCCTAATCTGATCTGATAAAGATGTTCCATGTGGTCCTTTACTAGAGTGAATATAGCCATTTCATGGTTTTTACGGTGAATTCAACTTTCAACTTGTATGCCTAAATATATACATATATATATATATATGTATATATTTCACTCAATCTTGTTTTATCTAGTGATAGAAATTCCCTTTGACCTCTGTTCTTCCTGTTGTCTTTACTCAGAGGTCAGTTATTCAAAAAAAAGCTCTAAAATCTTGTTTCCTTTTGGTTTTCATTTCTATGCATATGTGTACACCTGTATTATATGTTTGTGTACATGTGTGTTGTATATTGGTCAGCATGGTACCAAATTGGGTTATAAATGAGTGCACATAACTAAATTTTTTTTAAAAAAGAAATGGAGCCAAGTGACTAAGTTCAGGTGATTTGACTTAAATAAAAGTTCAATATAAATTGGTTGAGCAGATAAGAGTAAAGACGTGTTTAAAATTACTAGTCCACATATTTTTCCAGGTGGTCAATCAATAGAGTGTTGGTTTTTATAAATGTTTAAAGTATAATATTCATTGCTTCTAGAATTTTTCTTTAGCAGGAAAACATGACTTATATTTGTCTGATATCTTGGCTTCATGAATAACCTAAAGTTAACAATTAAAAATGAGTAAATTACATTCAACATAAACGGGATTAGTATTCATAAATGTGTTAGAGAGGCAACATCTGAGTAATTTAAAAAATCAAAATGCTATAATATCAACTGCTAAGTAATTTTGAGGTCTCTTGACTTCTTAGTTCCTATAAGGTGACACCTTTGGGTTTATTAAGTGTGTTTTTATAAACTGGTAACAAAAAGATCAAAAAAAGGGGGTTTAAGATTGCTTGGCTCCTGGATCTTCATGAAAAACAAGGTTACTAAGCTAAAATTCTAATAGGTATAATTCAATATACAAAGAGTAAAAAAAGTTTTAGCTGTGTTTCAAGTAAAGCACTGTAAATAGTATAAAGTACTTAATCTTATTAAGGGGAGTAATTAGGAAACTTCAGAAATTTTATAAGGATTGTTTCAAAATGTAGATCTAAAACAGGGGGTTAGCAATTGGTAAAGAAAAAAAATATAAGAAAGTTATAGGTATAGAAATGTACTTTGGCACGAAATTTAAAATAAAAGAAACATTTCTGGATGAAAAAAATATTACACTACACTGTGGATTCCAAATTGTTTTTCCAAAGATTAAACTTGGTTAATATAAGGACATCAGTGTAATTGTGATGTCAATACTGACTTCTTTGTATATTGGATGTGTTCATACCTTCCAATGTGTATAAACCTTTAAAATGTAAAACTTAGGAGAGTATGTTATCAAGCTGGCATTTCCAAACTGACGTTGTTTATAGTAATAGCTTCCTTCAGATTTATGTGGAAACAGCAGATTTAATTAGGGATCTATTTATGTCATGCAATATTTTGTAGTTGGATAAGAATAACCTGACTCTTTACCCTGGGATGGAAATTTAACTGCATGTTTTGGAAAGTAATAAGGAGAGCCTAATTTGTTTAAAGATTGGCAATGTGGAATATAAAAATATTTTGCTACTTTTTCTAGAAAAAGTTAGGGGCTCTCTTAGCTTTTGTTTGATTCATGCTTCAGATGTAAGGTTGTATTATGTTAACTAATACTTACATAGAGACAGGAAAATCCTACCGTCTTTCTGGAGAAACTCAGGGAAGCATTGAAAAAACACATCATCATGGACCATAAGTCCATAGAGGGTTACATAACTTTAAAGGATAAATTTATCACTTAGATGGCCCCAGACATTTCGGATGAAATTACAAAAATTGGCATATGACCCTATTCAGTCTTTAGATGACATCCTCCAGTTTGCAACATCCACCTTTTTTAACAAAGACCAGGAAGAGAGGAAAGAAAGGGAACATATACACAAAAGAAAGCTGAGACACTGGTTACGGCCCTGCAAGGAGTAAGCTTCCAGAATAATAAAGGAGAAAAATGGAATGGACCCAAAGGAACTAAAAGGACTTGCATCCATTGTGAAAAAGGGAGACATTACCTGTGGGAATGCCCACAGGTGAAGCAACCACCAAAGCCCCATCCTATCTGTCAAGGCAATCACTGGAGGAATAAATGTCCCCAGGGGCACAGGCTTTCAAGTCCAGAGTTCCCCACACAAGCCTGATGGAGCCCAGGGTCAGCTTTAATGGCTCCTGTGACCCCTATCACCGGGTGTGAGCCCTGCTTTTCTGTAGGAAGCCAAAAGGTCAGTTTCCTCTTGGATACTGGCCCCAGTTTTTCTGTACTTACCTTTTACCCTGGACCCCTCTCCTCTAATACTGTGATGTTGCAGGGAAGTGTCTGGACAGCCTATAACAGAAACTTTACTCTCCCACTGAGTTGCAAATGGAACAGGATGATGTCTTCTCCTGCGTTCCTGATAGTCCTGGAGTGTTCAACCCCTTATTAGGGAAAGATTTACTTTCAAAGCTTCAGGCTTCCATCACAATAAATCTGGGGTTCCTGGGACCATTGTTCTTGCCTCTATTAAAATGTGATATAAACACTAAAGTATGGGTCACTGAAAGCAAGATTAGGCAAGCAAAAGTGCAGTTCAGTTAAAATAGTCTTAAACAATCCCCCCGTGTCTCCACACCAGAGGCAGTAACATGCCTATTTTAGAAGTCCAAAAAGCTAACAGGGAATGACACCTAGTCCAATGCCTTAAAGGTAATTAATAAGAAGTCATTCCCCTCCACCCTGTGATGCCTAACCTTTATACTCTTGGATTCGAGATCCCAGCTAACAAAGGTATTCTGGACATGGACACAGGCAGCTCCTCTGCTGATAAAGGTGCTTGTGGACCCAGGACAAAGACTAGATCAGACCATGGCTTCTGCACCCTGCTCCCACATGAGGGAAGGAAGGCAGTGATTAATCAGAGGGGGAGAATCTTGAGAGACTAAGACGGACAAGTCAAACCTTCTCTTTGAGTGCTCAGCCCTGAGACTCCCTTCTCCTGGTGAAGCAATTTCTTTCTATCCTTGCTTAAATAAAATCTAACTGCTCCACTTGCCTTGGTGTCCCTTGGTTTCTTCCACTCCGGGGACACAAACTCAACTTCACTAAATGGACTTCACTCCTCTCCCAAATTTCATTCTGATACACTTTCATCTTCCTTCCTCTTATCCCTGTTATGATCCCTTCTTCTGCTCCCTGTGACCTTCCCCTGTCCATTTCCTTTCTGTCATACTAAAGCATAGGAATGACAAAGAGGAACCAAGGAAGCATTCCAGGAACCCACTTCCAAATACTTTTCTATGTCTCCTTTTTAGTTCAAGGATACAAGACTAGGAAGCATGCTTTAAAAAAAATGCTTTTCACTAGACAGCACACCCTGCACCATTATAGATCTAATTGAAATTGGAGTTATAAAAAGTGTTGCCAAAGGTGAGAATTTTTCTATTAACATTTTGTGAATGCATCTTACAGAAGGAATCTGCACCAATTTGGCACAAAGTTTGTTTCTGCAGGCAGGATATGTGTTTAAAGGACAGGATTCTGTAGGATATTCTGATTCAACGACTGTGTCATGGGGTCTCACCCTTCAATTGACTGGCTTTTTTGTTGTTTTGTTTTTGCTTCTGAATGCTGATTCATTGAAGCACTGTAAAATCCATGTATGCCCCTTCTGAGATTAATAACTATGTTTCTCATTCTCTTTAATAGTGCTAGGGGTTATGCTTTAGGGAAAGAGGTCTGTTTGGGTGTATCAAACAGAGGCAAAAGTGACATTAAGTATGGTCTTCTTACTGTTTCCCCTCAATTCCAACATAGCCAGTGCTAGGGTGTAGGCCTTCTTTCCCTTGGAACAGGGACTGATGTCTGTAGGTACTGATGGTGGCTTCTTCTTGCCACAGTGGACTTGGATTACCTTTTCAGGTCACAAAGAAACATACCAAGATATGTGCTCAGTGAGGGATCAAGCCTGTTATTTCTCATCTGTACCCTAAGCTTTGCAAGGTAGGAAGAAAATGCTGTTTCACAGATAAGGAAACTGAGTCTGAAAGAGGTTCAAACAACTTAGATCAATTAGTGATTTATTTTACAATGATCAAGGAATTTTTTCCATGCACAATGTATTGGGATACTTATCAGTTTTACTTTTCTTTTTCTTTTTTTTAAAGAGAGAAGGACAGTGAGAGAGAGAGAGAGAGAGAGAAAGAGAGAGAGAGAAAGAGAGAATCAATTTTATTTTGTTTTTCATGTGGCTTTCATTGACACTCTGTTGTGTATGTGGTGCTGGGGTTCTAACCTATGTCTTGGCACATGCCAGGCAAGTGCCATAACTGCTGAGCCACTGCTCCAGCTCCATCTTATCATTTTTCAACATCATCTACAAATAATACATTTCCTTAATAGCATCATTTCAAAAAAAGACAATGAAATTCTTTTTTTTTTTTTTTTTAAAGAGAGAGGGACAGTGAGAGAGACAGAGAAAGAGAGAAACAACTTTATTTTTTAGTTTTTCACATGGCCGTAGTTGCTAACTCTTAGTTTTATACGTGGTGCTGGGGTTTGAACCTGGGTCCTGGTGCTTGCCAGGCAAGCGCCGAAACCGCTGAGCCACCGCTTCAGCCCCCAACAATGAAATTCTTAAATGGTCTTTTTTTCTAAATCACTGTCTGAACCCCTTCACATTTTCTTTTTGCTTGATTTGCCTTGATCAGTTCCATCCTAAGACTCCTAAGTTATTTCAAATCTGCACCACTTCTTGGCTTCCACTACACAAGTCTGCAACAAGTCCAAATGGATTCCTAGGAGAATTTAACTTATTTTTCTCCGGTACCCTTGGTTACAAAATGGATAAGAATTTTTATTCTTCTATTAATAAGTGAAAAGTTTCCTTTATTTTCTCACTTAGCCATACCTCCCATATGAGTACCAAGTATTCTCAATTTTTTGACTTAGGTAACATCTAATACTCAGTAATCAAAATTGCCTTTTCTTGAATTGGCTAGGGTTGGTAAATATCTACAAACTTGTCACACTGTTTCGCGTGTGATAACTGCCCATGCACAAGACGGAAAGGTAGTCTGGAGTTGGTAACTCTCTTTACGGCAGATTGATCCATGGGGGAAATTCAGATATGATATGGTCATTGCTAGGAATGCTGGGTACAGTCATGTGCTACTGTTCAGAATTCTGAGAGTTATATTGCATCTTTAAAAGCCTGTGACACAGTGCAGTAATTTTCCTATTTCTTTTTTAAATACCGGAAATACCATATTATGGCTGTTAGTCCATGGGAGGGCAATGTTGAGCTGTAGGAAAATCATTCTGTTTTTTTTTTCGCAAAAGCATATAGAACCGTTCATTTAAAAATTAATGAATTGAAACAAATTAACTAATTTAAACATATGAACAGATGACACTTATTTAATAATATCCCATGTCACAGAGTGACTAGCTTCATGTTTTTCATACTGGTAGCTAATTTGTAAACTGATGTAAATTGTCGTTATCACTCAAAGCCAAACCCCGTCTGTCCTTCTAGAGAAAGCTGTATTCTTATCTGAGAGGCTTTTCTTTAATTCAGATGTTGGAAGAACTGAAATTATTTACAAATTATTTTATGTTTTAACTCATGGTCTGCTGCTGTTGGCTATGTCTAAAGAGATAAGAGTTCTGATCATTCAAATTTCCATCTTCTGGGACACCTCTCCTTTGGTCAGAGCTTGAGGTTCCCTGTAGCCAAATACCATCACAAACTCTTAGAGCAAAAATCTAACCAAATGTACAGTTTGATGTGTGTTATAATGAAGAACAAGGCAAAATCGCATTTCACATTTCAGGGGTTAGAGCCATGGCTCAGCTATTGATGTGCTTAACAGGCATGCAGGAGGATGTGGGTTTAAACCCCAGCACCACGTATACAACTAATTGTCCAAGCAATGAAAGCCACATGGAAAACTAAATAAATTTGATTTTCTCTTTCTCTATCTCTCTCTCACTCTCTTTTTTAAAAAAAAATTACATTTCAGTCAAATTTGAAGGCATGAAAGTTAGTTAGATATTAGAATTATTTTCATAAAAGGAGTCATGGGCCAATGCTTTGATGTGTTATTTTGGTCTGTATCTAAAGCAAGTCTATTTTAAACTTTTGAAGCAAGTATTGTGTGTAGAATTTAATATAATTATGAGTTTGTTTGGGAAAGTAACAAGTCTTGCATTGCCCTGAAGATTTATGTGACTCTCCTAGATTGAAAGTGTTCTCCTTCCACTGGACATCTGTATGTCACGCAACATAGTGATAAGCGCCTGGTTGCATCTATCCTAACACATTCTGGCTGTAGAAGCACAAGGCAGTTGTCTAAGTTGTCATTCCTGAGTCCAGGAATGCAGTTAGTCCTGGGAGAGAAGCAACAACAGTCAAAGTTTATGAGATGCTTATATCCCCCAAGCACAGTTATCTAAATACTGATATTAATTTAATTTAGGTGGTATAGCACTGCTGTAAAGCCTATCATTTACATAAGTTACTAGATAGGGAAACTGGATCTTCAGAATGAGTAAATTGCTCATGTAAACTCACAAAGCTTCCTAAGACAAAGTCAGGCACCTCCAGGGGCTCCGACTTTCATTGCCACTTCCAGGTTAGAAGTGGTATGAAATGAAGACTAGGGGAGGTGATACCTGTGGTGCTTCTGCATAAAGAGGGAAACACAAATCTAAGACTCCCCCGTTACCTTCTGCTAAATGTGATGCTTCCAAAGAACTAGGAAATGTGTCGATATGGAGAATCACAGGATTGTTCAACCTGTGCCTCTTAACATTGATAGTAGTAGGAGTTTTCTTCTTTGCATATTACAATGATATGATAAATGAGTTGTCATCTCCTGAAGGACAGAAATTGCAAATTAATTTTTTTCATCTTCTGTTGTTCCTAATATAACATCCTGGATATGTGGATATCCCAGAGTTAGGAAAATAAAGCATTTATAATGGAAAAAATTATGCAGAGCTAAGAGGCAGGTGTCTATAAATTCGAGTGCATAAACCAGTGATATAATACAATATTTAGCCCATAGTTTAGATCTGAGTAAGGTCTTCAGGGATTGATTCTGCTCATTCACCACCAGGAAGAATAGTTTGGGTCTGCACTTCTGTATGGATGATTCACTTCAAACTTACCAAAGAAAGTGGAGTTTAGATAATTTTCACCAGGTTTGTTTTTCTTTCTAGCTACTTGCTTTAAGAAAGGTCTCTGACTTGCCAACCTGAACTTTAAAATGATATAGTAGATTGAACCTCATATAATTTTCAAATTGACACTGTTGACAAATATGTAGAGTTCTATTTGACTAAATTATTCTAATTTAACAGCTTTTATCTAGCAAATAACATGTATTTACTATAAAATTGTAGTAAAAAAAACTGAATGCTCACCTTTAAATAAACTATATAATTATTCATCTTATGAAATCTGGAATGCTGTATAAAACAACATTAGTTTTTGCAGTAGTGGGGATTAAACCCAGGGCCTTAGGCATGCTAGATAGGTGCTCTGTTACTGAACAACATCCCAGTCTCTAAAATAACAGTTTTAGAGGTATTGCACACAAGGAGAAATGAATAGTTTAGTATAACAAACAAACCTTTGATAGAGAAGGAAATATTGGTGCAACTGGTGTGTGTGTATGTATTTATGTGTGTCTATGGGGAATTCAATACAAAAAAGTAATATCAGCTTTACAGAAAGAGAAAATGTAAAGAAAGTAAACGTTTCTGAGACTAATCATAGAAGACAAAGAGGAGGAGAGTCAGGTTGATTAAAATAATCTGCACAGTAATTTTTCCATCTTCTCCTTCATTCTTGGTCCATTATTGAAGGATTCCAGTGGCATATCTGCAGCAATGACCCACAGGTTATCTTTGAGCCTGGGTGACAGCCCAGTGGAGGTTGTGTTGCCACTGAGCTGGTTCTGCTCACGACGGGCTGTGGGCTGTGCTCACACTTGTACCGCCTCCCCACCCAGCAATCATCACCCTGACAGCCTTGGAAATCTCCAACTCACATGGAGAGGTATAGAAAAAGCACCAACATTTGAGAAAGAAGAGAGAGGGACAGTGGAAGAAAGCAAAGGGGCAGCAGGGAGGAAGAAAATATTGTGAGTCCCAATCCTAACGTTATTAGATTTAAATTTGGATTTATGATAATGGCTCATGATTCAAACATATATATATATATATATATATATATATATAATCATAACCCCATAATATGAAGACATTTTCATTAATAACCTCTACTCTGAGCATATATTTTTTTATCAATTATTTAAAGTAATGACTTTGAATGACATCATTTCTATCATCCAATTTATTTGCAGGGTCATGGATTAAAACTCATTCTTATAGATAAAACTCAACAAATTTTTCATCCAAATTTGATTAGATCCAGGGCCACTCAAAGCTGAAGGTGTTGGCTTTACTGATGGAATGAGGGTAGCAAACATAGTTTTATATGTTTATGTTTTACTAATTTTAGACTAATTTCTAAAAATTCAGGATTTAATGATTATTTTCAAGGCTAATTGAAATAGCAAACTGTGTCAATATGAACATCAAAAAACCTCACCCCAGTGAAGACCCTGATTCTGTCTTCACATCTATGCAATTGCCCTCTGAAGCCAGAAAAATTCCTAGCAGGTTATACAGAAGGTAAAGGAACTGAACCTTGCTTAGTTGCCTTATAATTAAAGAATCAGGACATTTTCAAAGTGGCTATAAACTTTTTTATATCTAAACAAAATTTTTTTATCTTACAAGTTTTAGATTTACTGAAACCTCTTAAAGGGAGTGAAAGTTCCCACAGTTTATATAACTGTGGCACACTGGACAAAACTCATGAACATATGATACATATTATTAACTGAGCTCAAAAATTTATTTAGATCTCATTAGTTTTTCTTTAAAGCTCTTTTTCTGTTCCTATATTCTGTTTAGGGGTACATTTGGTTGTATCTGCTTGCTTTGGGCTGTGATAGTTTCTCAGCTCAAAAGAAGCCAAGGATAGTTTCGTGGACATTACTTTGACAGTTTTGAGGGGTCTTAGTGTGGTATCTTGCAGAATGACCCTCATTTCTTTTATCCTCGTGTTTTTTTCTCAGATTAGGTGGGTTATTATTATTAAGTATTATTGATAAGGAAGACCACAGAGATGAAGTACCTTTCACACCGTCTATCAATGGCACATGCCATCAACTTAGTTTATAATCCATAGGATCACATGGGCCAGCTGGAGAAGGTAGTGTTTTCCAGGCTTTGCCACTGGGAAGCTACGTTTCCCACACCTGCCTCTCCATTCTGTTTTACTGGACACAGGTACTGTGGATGGTCTGCGCTGCTGGGTGAAGAGTTGGTCTTCACCTCCTTGAGAAAGATGATGGAGCAGAATTTAACCTCCGTTATTTAGCATTCTTCTGGAGAGAAAATTTTCTTTGTGTCCTCCATTCATTTATTTATTCAAACATTAATTTATATCAGTATGGACTGACTTGTGAATATTCATCTTACACTTTGAAATATAATTAAATGAAATATTATTTCAGCCTTGGTCATCTGCATCACCTGGTGTTGGCTCTTGCAATTTTGCATCTCGTGTGCACACTTTCTTACTTTCTGGTACAACGAGATGTTGCAGGGTCATCATGCCTCAGTCATAGAATCAGTCCTTTCTTAAAGGACTGAGAACAGCATTGGAAATCAAGAACTGGGTACAAGTGATTGTTAAGTGATTAAGTTTGCTTATGTGTGCTGGTTATTGTCTATTGTACTTTTGGAGTTTTTAGGGAAAGCTTATATCTGTACCAGTGCCCACAAAGCCTCTACTCTTAGTCACAAGGTAACTGGGAAGACCGAGGCCTCCTCGCAACATCTTTCTGCAGTTACAGCAGCTGAGACAGGTAATTGCACGGTGGCTCTTAAAACCTCTTCTGGGAAGTGACACTTCTTCAAAACCCTTTGGTTAAAGGAAGCCTCTTGGCCATACTTAACTTCAAAGAGAGGGAGGACATCAACCTGCTGGGCACCGTGAAGGATGAAAAGATGGATTTGTTCTGCAAAAATCATGAATATGTATTGCAATAGAGCTAATCACGTTTTCCAAATAGAAATAAAATGAAATTTATATTTTTGTGATTCTAAATTATCTAGTATCCACATGAGGAAAGCATAAAGAAAGATGTTGAATAACATCCATATTTTATTTTACCCCAAATATTCTAAATGTTGTCAGTTTCCTTATAATCATGGTAAAAGTATTAATGAAATATTTTGCATTCTTATTTTTTATTCGCAGTCTCTGAAATCTAAGTGACATTTTATACTTACTGTCATCTTCATCTTGAACTAGCCACATTTAAGAGCTCAATAAATAACGTGTGACTAAAGGCTAATGTCTTGAACAGCATGTCTGACTCGTAGAAGACATTTAGCAAATATGTGTACAGCATTTAGTATTATAAACCATAAATATTTTTATAAGTAATTTTACTCCCTTATCATACTATAGTGCTTTGGTCTTAGGGTTTATCTTCTTTTATTCTTTCGTTCTGTGTATTTCTCCCATTTGAAATATAATCTAAATTTCAGGGATATTTGTGAAAATTAGATTTCATGACTTTCATCAGAAAACCATTAAAAATATCTTTTTTTTATATATTTGTCTGCTTATCACCTTTGGTTTTATGACAATACACACTTCTTCTTGCTACATTTCCTGTATATGCTAACTTTAAGCTGAGTTGATAAAGCTTAAACATATGGCCTTCACCCAAATTGATGTTAAATGTGAGGATTAAATTGAAAGGTAATATTCAGGAGAGGATGACATGCTGAATTGCAATTCTGAGGCCTGGAGATTATGCCTGCAGAATCCGAATGAAATTCTGCAGTGCAGAATAGCTTTACATTTCCACAGTGCACTCCGTTTTTCTTATGTTTTTCAAAATGTAAAATTCTGCCTGTTGTTTATATATGCATGTTCATGCATGTTTGAATGTCTGATATAACAGTAAGAAAAAGCACAAACTTTCTAAATGAATAATCAAGGTTCCAAACTATAGGATCCACAGATAAGGAATAAACTTGCTAAAAACATTTTTCTAGACCTGCTTATCCACCATGTTTAGAATTGGCTCATAGCATCTGACAGGTGACTGAGGGATTTGATCAGTAATATCCTCTAATTCAATAATAACTCTTCTCTAGAATGTTCCTATTGCACATTTCCAGAATTCTTTGGATAAAAGTATTAACATAATGTGCATTTATCTTTGTCTTTGAGGTATGATTGAAAAAATAAATAGAGGACTCATGGTTTGGCAAATGATGTCAAATTCAGTACACTTAGTAAGTATTACTTATGAAGGAAGTCTTACATAAGTAATTTGAATATGTAAGGATTTTGCTCAAAGAAATACCTGTGTAAGGAAAAACAGGGAAAGAGTCAGACAACTTATGTGATTATTCCAAGTTATGATATTGAGCAGCTGTAATCAGGGAACAATTGTATCAGTTTGGACAGTGTGAGAATGTAGCTCACACTCCTCCAAATATAGGGAGTGGGATCACGGGGAAGCCCTGGCAACTTCACAGCTCTGCCATCCTCCCACAGCGCCCACATTGTGTGCACCCAGTGATTGAGGGTGGCGGGGACGACATGGCACTCTGATACTTCTCCAAGGGTTGTCTGGCTCCTTCCCTGTTTTTTCTCACACAGGTATTTTTTTTTTTTTTTAACAAAGTCCTTGCGTGTTCAATCCACTCTTAACATCTGCCATCATCTTGCAGGATCTGGACTAATAAAAGTCCTTGGGAATCATCACTTGACCTTTTCAACTTTGGAATAAGGATATCCCCCCATCTCAGCAGGGTGGTAGAGCCCTGTGAGAGGGAGTCCTGTGTATGCTGGTGGCATTGGGGATCCTTGGGATCAGAGTGAGGTAAGAGGAGCAGTTGGTGGAGGACCACGCAGTTTGCAGCAGCTCAGTGTGCACACAGAGCCTGGAGGACAGTGGTCACAGTGGGAGATCAGTGCATGCTGGGGCAATGGAACCAAGGCATATAGGAAGGAAAATGGGATCCAGATTTCTTATTGTCAGAGGCAGGAATTCAACATGTGGAGAAGGAGAAGATTATAGAAACTTAGGGTGAGGAATTTGTCAACGAAAAGTGGCAGTTTTCAATGTGGGAAAATAGTCATAAATAAGTCTACATGCACAATACATGTTCCTTCATTCTGTCTGAGAATAACACCCCGATAATAATGAGCATACCATCATGTCAATGTTGATTTCCATTAAACTTTCTTCATCACAGGAAGTGGTCTCCACAGGCAGCTTACGTAGCTAGAGAAGGGAAAGCAGCCTGCAACAGTATTTGGTGCCACAAAGAAAGAAAGTCTCGAAGAATGAGAGGGTAGACTCAGAAGGACACAGAATTCCACTTGGAGAGGTTCCTGCTGACCAACTTTGGGTGGTTTTGGACAAAATTGATAATAATCGTTTATAATCAGTTAAGTTAAATAATCTGAGTACATACTAATATAAAGGATGTCAGCTAATGAACATAGAAGCATAATAGAAGTAGACAAATCACAATTAGAAAACAATCATAATGATGATTAATGCAGCCGAGAAATATCACTGGATGCTAAAACTGTGAGTTAACGTTTGATGGGAAATAATATATTTGCTGGATGTTAAAACTGTGAGTTAACATTTGATGGGAAATAGTATATTTGCAAGTGTCAAAGTATTTCCCCACAAAAGTTCAAAGATCAAAAGAATGAATATAGCAGGAAGAAAACCTCTCAGGAGCCCCTTTAATCAAGTGGTCAAAGGTAATGCCAGAAAAGGGAAAATTCAAAGTTACGGATGAGGTAGGAGGATGACGATAACACAGGGTGTCCTCTGGAAAATTTCTCCCCAAAATGTGTAACATGATTTGCATCATGAGGCAATGTCATAAAAAAGAAGATAAAAGAAATAATAGCACAGATGGAGGAGGCACATTTAAAAATACCAGCAGCTAGGTGAAGTCTCCTAATCTCAGAGACTCAAGGGCTGAATGGTCTCTCTCATCTGTGGAAGCTAGAATACACCAGGAAGCAGTATGTTAGATGGCTAAGCTAATAATAACCTCAAATTGTATGATTCTTTACACAAACAGGGGATCATCGCCTGGAGGCGTAGGGAGAGGGGGCAGGGTTGGGGGAGGGATTAGGAAGGATATCTAGAAGACTGGAGTGTGGGAATATGGGGGAATCATCTCAGAAGGAGATCTCTGACCTCCATGAGATATCCATTTAACTCAGGGGTTCTTCTGGTGGAAACAGCAACATGGGGAACCCAAGCTGAGCATCCATGACATGGCATTAGCCTTGGATAACTAGGTATATATACATTTGTTCTTGATTGTTTGACAATGTTTCCCCCTCAATTGTAACTCCATATTCATCTAATAAAAAAAATACCAGCAGCTGAGAAATCCCAGTTAAAATTTTCTTTATATCAAACAGAAGAAAATTGTTTTGGACACATACACAAGGGCCTGACTTCTGTTTGCTGATGAAAAAAGAGCAAGTACACTGTGGGTGGGAGGAGACTGATTTCCCCAGTGTACACAGCTGCCTAGGGACTCTTCCCTTGTTTCTTCCCCCAAGAGTGGGGATCTAGAATTTGCTTGTATTTGTAGAAAAAGCTCAAACTCCATCAGAATAAAAAACTTCTAGGCTTAAAATTGTGTGCTTCAATTTGTTCAGAATTCAGAATTCATACACACACACACACACACACACACACACAGTGTACCAGGGATGGAACCCAGAGGTATTTAACCACTGAGCCATATCCCAGACTATTTTTACTTTTTAGTTTGGGGACAGGGTCTTGTTAAGTTATTTAGGGCCTCGTTAAGTTTCTGAGAGTGGTGGAAACAGAAATAAGATGAGACTATGAGGACAGAGAAAGGACAAGAAGAATAGGAAGAATAGAGAGAGGAGGGAGAAAGCATATTTGTTCAGGGTGCTTCGTAAGCAAGAATGAAATGGCTGCTCCTTAAGTTTATATATGTGCCAGACACTATTCTGTATTGATTAGCATGAGAAAAACAAGACGCCAGGAGTAATTTGGTATCTTGCAAAAACAGTTGGGTAGCAAGTCCTACTAAGAACCTAGGTCTCTCTTCCTCTAAATCACCAGCTTTTTCCTAAGTGATATTGGTAAGTAGTTTAGGAGCTGTTTCATGGCTGAAATTAAGGATGGAAGTGCCCACCAGGTGTCAGAGTCCATGTGATTTAATGTTTTTCTTTCACTGCCGTTTTTTCTTATTTAAAAAAAATGGAGCAAAAAAGTAAAATCTTCGAGTTTTATACTTTGAGATAGGGTATGTGAAAATTTTTCTGTCTTTGAAGTCCATTAAAGTAATGTTGATGTTTTTGATAATATTAAATTTACTAGGGTATTACTGTTTCCCAAAACTTTTTGGGTAAAGCAAAACATTACCTTAAAGTTTTAAGTAAACATGACTTTTCTGAAATGATTAATGAATATTGTTAGGTTTGTCAAATAAATTGGTATTAAAATTATATGAATTAAATGTCCCCTGAATACTTTTTAAGTTCTAAAAAACTTGTGATACTAATAACATGAAGAAAGTGCTCAAATATTAAGTGAATGTTTCAATTAGTTTTAAAAAATATATACATATTCACTCATTGCAAGAATATT
>PVKS010013908.1:35000-49638 GCA_004027875.1 Aplodontia rufa | reverse complement strand
CCCTACGCCTCCAAGTATCCTAGGGAGCCATCCCCCTATTACTCTGAGAATCATACAATTTGAGGTTATTATTAGCTTAGCTGTCTACCCTACTGCTTCCCCATGTATTCTAGCTTCCACAGATGAAAGAAACCATTCGGCCCTTGAGTCTCTGAGATTGGGATACTTCACTTAGCATAATTCTTTCCATCTCCATCCATTTGATATCAAAAGCCATGATATTGTCTTCTCTAATGGCCGAATAGTATTCCATAGTATATATGTACCAAAGCTTTTGTATCCACTCATCGAGTGAGGGGCATCTGGGTTGATTCCATGATCTAGCTATAGTAAATTGAGCTGCTATGAACATTGAGGAAGCCACGTCACTATAATATGCTGATTCTAACTCTTTTGGGAAAATACCCAGGAGTGGGATAGCTGGGTAGTAAGGGGTTCCATTCTTAATTTTTTGAGGATTCTCCACACTGCTTTCCATAGTGGCTGAACCAGTTTGCAGTCCCACCAGCAGTGTGACAGTGTTCCTCTTTTCCCACAGCCCCTCCAGCATCTGTCGTTGTTTGTATTCTTCATTTTTGCCACTCTAATAGGAGTGAGGTGGTGTATCATTGAAGTTTTGATTTGCATTTCCCTTATAGCTAACGATGTAGAAAATTTTCTCATATATTTATGGGCTTTCTGGACTTCCACTGGAGAGAAGTTCCTTTTGAGTTCTTAAGCCCATTTATTGATTGGATTATTTGTGAGTTTGGACTTTAGTTTCTTTAGTTCCCTGTGTATTCTGGATATTAGCCCTCTGTCCGAGGTGTAGCAGGCAAAGGTTTTCTCCCATTCTGCAGGTTCTCTCTTGATGTTCTTGACTAGATCTTTAGCTGTGCAGAAACTTTTTAGTTTCATTGCATCCCATTCATTTATTCTTGATTTTACAGCTTTAGCCATGGGAGTTTTGTTAAGGAAGTAGCGGCCGACTCCTATATGGTGTAGTGATGACCCTGCTTCTTTTTCTAGTAAGTTTAAAGTTGTTGGCTTAATATCCAGGTCACAAAGACAATTTTTTAAAAGATCATTATTGCAGAGATCAAGAGCCCAAACTCATCCTTAGGGGAGCAACAAACACTTGGAGGAGATCATGGCAACATTTCAAAATACATGTGCTGCAACTAGTGCCCTGGAGCCCATTCAAAAACATCCATGCTTCAAGGCTGGAGCAGCCACTCACCTGTGGAGCACTCGCCTGGCATGCGCGAGGCCTGGGTTCCATCCCCAAAACCACATACACAGCTCAGTGGAGGAAAATCAAAATCCAGATGAAAAACTACAATAAACTCTATCTTTCTCTCTGTGTCTCTAAAAGAAAAAAAAATCAGTGCTCCAAATTGCAAGCTTAATTTTTCAACAATGGCATTCTTTTAATCCCAGAAGCCAGGAGTTGGCTTTGATTCTTTACTCTTTACTTTTTTAGTAGATGGCAGACCTTCCAAAATATCTACCAAAAAATGCAATCCCTCTATCCAACTCACAAAACTCACTTTGTCCTTTTTTTTTTCTTTAAAGGTAGAATCAGTTATATTTATTTTTTCATCTAGCCTTAGTTTCTCCAACATTTCGTTGTGTGTGTGGTGCTGGAGTTGCAACCTGGCTCCTCCATGCCAGGCAAGCGCTCCAATCGCTGAGCCACCGCTCCAGCCCCACTTTGTCCTTCCTCTACCACCAGCCTAGACAGGCCCTGGCACTTCTGAGGATAATATCCCTTCTCTTCAGCACCTCTCCAGAGTCTCCCCGTTCTCCAAACCTATTCAGAGCCCTTCCGTTGCAAGGTCTCTGCTCCTTCTGCTGCATTGATGCACAACACTTCCCTGTCCAGAGCCAAAGTGGTCTTTACAAGCATGCAATTTCCCTCCCCTTGGAAGCTCCTGGAAGACAGGAACAACAGCATATCGGTCCTTTCTCATCCCATCTTCCTTCCTGTTTTCCTTCAGTGAATGCATGTTTAGTACTTCCGCGGTTTGGATCTGGTCTGCCTTCAAAGGTTCAAAAGCTGGAGCGTTGGTACCCACTGAGGCAGTGCTGAGGTGGTGGAACCTGTAAGAGGTGGGGCCTAGGATGCAATAATTAGGATATAGGGTCTGCCCATGTGGGCTCCTCTCCCTCCCCAGTCTTCTGCTTCCTGTTTCACCACCGAACTTCTCTTTTCTGCCATTGTTATGTCACTCTCACCAGCTCTTCACCAGAGCTGAGCAGATACTGGTACCATGCTCTTGAACCTCCAGAACAGTGAGCTAAATAGAGCCCTTTTCTTCATATGTTATCTAACATCAGGTATTTTGTTACAGTAACACCAAGTGGACTAAGATAAATACCTACTCTGTGCCAATTAAAGCACTTCCTGGATTTCTCCTATAGAATTAGGCAGCATTGCATTGCACAGTAGAGTAGGCATGAAATACAGATGGATATTGTTTGAAAAAGTTCAAGCAGCTCTCTGCACTAATGAATGATTCACCTTGACTCCCAACTTGACTCAACTTTTTTTCTAACACTTGTTAACACATTCTTTTTGTCAAAAGCTCAAACCTTTGGTACCTCCATCAAGTCCATTCCATTCTTTCTGATAAGAGGAAGCAGATACTTATGCCAGAGCAGCCAAAACCTGTTTATGAAACTTTCTGTTCCCAGTTTCATCTTACTTTGTGTATATTTCATTCAAGTCCCTTCACTTCCTGTCCTGACATGTCACCTTCTGTAAAATAAAAATAATGCATGCATGCCACCCCAGTATTCAGAGTGAGGGTTAATAAAAGGTGCTAGAGTATATAAAAATGTAAGAGTTATTATGTAGTTCATCTGATTCAAAACTCAGGTTGCAAATGGACCTGTGGAGTGTTGAAATGAAGCCTCAGGGCCAGGCAAATACGAAGCTTACCTTGTGGAACCAGGAAGCATTACCAGATCGTTCTTAAGTTTAACTTCAGAAAATATACTTTAAATCTGAATTTATTTTATTTGTTGGGCATAGTATTACATATTGGAGGAAATCATTGTTATATATTCATGCATACATGGATATTGACAAAGTAAGTTAAGGCCAATCCTAGTCCAAGATCTTCCCCCCTTCATCCATTCCCTGATCTCATGTCTCCTTTGTAATACACCCATGCTATAGAAAGAATGAGAATATACGTGTATATTAATTTTAAAATTTATGAGTTTCTCTGCCTTCCTGAGTGTAGTTTGGCTTCTCGTGGGAGTCAATTGTTCCCAGGTATTTTGATAACCCCCCTTTTCCCTCCTTCCCTTTCCTCCCTTCTTCCCACCTTCATAGATATGATTCCCCCAGTTTATGTGAAATTTCAACTTTGGTGGGTTTATTGATTAAACATAGCTAACTTTTATCCTATCTTAGGTTTTACTCTAGCTTCCACATATCAGAGAACACATTCGGTTCTTAAGTCTCTGTTTTTGGGATATTTCACTCAGCATGATTTTCTAGTTAGCTGCAAATGCCATGATATCATCCTAATAGCAGAGTAGAATTCCATTGTACATATATACCACAGTTTTGGGATCCATTCATCCAGTGATGGGCATTTGGGTTGGTTCCATAGTTTAAATATTGTAAATTGAGCAGCTCTAAATATTGATGTAGCTTTGTCTCTGTAGTATACAGAGTCTAGCTCTTCTGGGAAAATACCCAGAAGTAGGATAGTTGGGTCATAAGGTAGTTCCATCCCTAGTTTTTTGAGGAGTCTTCACACTGCTTTCCAGAGTGGCTGTACAAGTTTGCAGTCCCACCAACAGCATGTTAGTGATACTTTCTTCCCTCCAGCATCTGTTATTGTTCATATTCTTCATTTTTGCCACTCTGTCTGGAGTGAAGTGGAATCTCAGTGAAGTTTTGATTTGCATTTCTCTGATTGTTAGTGATGTAGGACATTTTCTCATATATTTATTGCCTTTTTGAACTTCCTCTGTTATGAAGTTTCTCTTTAGTTCCCTAGTCCATTTATTGATTGGATTATTTGTGTTTTTGGTGTTCAGTTTTTTGAGTTCTTTTTATATTCTGGATATTAGTCACCTGTCAGAGGTATAGCAGGCAATGTTTTTCTCCCATTCTATAGATTCTCTCTTGGCACTCTTGACTAATTCTTTTGCTGTGCAGAAGCTTTTCAGCTTAATGGCAACCCACTCATTGATTCTTGGCTTTAATTCTTGTGCTATGGGAGTCCTGTTAAGGAAGAGGGTGCCTACGCTGATGTGGTAGAGTATTGATTTTATTATTTTCTTCCAATAATTGTGTAATTGCTTGTTTAATACCTAATTATTCGATCCATTTCATAAATCCAAATTTTTTTAAGCAGGCAGATGGAGGGTAGAAGAACAAAGATGGATTCATACAGCAGGATTCAGGTCCCTGCTCTTGGCTCCTATTTGACCAGGCACAGCCTCTTCTCCTACTTTTGTAAAACGTCTTTACTTCTTTGTTTTGTTTTGTTTCAATTGGATTTATAATCAGCAAATAATAATTGTACATATTTTAGTGCACAGTATATAATGCTGTACAGTATAATCAGATCAGGATAATTAGCATCTCCATCACCCCAAACATTCATCATTACATTATAGTGATAGAACTCAATATCCTGTTTTGGGGCTGTAGATGTAACTCAATGATAGAGCACTTGCTCAGCATGTGCAAGGCCCTGGGCTCCATCTACACACACACACACACACACACACACACACACACACCTCTTTTCTATCTTGAAATATACATTATTATTAGCTATAGTCATCCTAGAATGTAATGGAGCTCCAGAACTTATTTGATAAAATTTAACATCCTTCCATGCTAAAACTTCTCAACAAATTAAGTATGAGAGGAACATGCCTCAACACAATGAAGGCCATGCATGACAAACCCACAGCTAATGTCATACCAAACAGGGAGAAATTGAAAGCTCTCCCTCTAAGATCTGGAGCAAGAAAAGAATGAAAACCTTAACCACTTTATAACATAGCACTGGAAGTACTAGCCAGAGCAATTAAGCAAGAAAAACAAATACAGGTCATCTAAAATGGAAAATAAAAAGTTGAATTGTCTGCCTTTTAATTCAAATACAGATCATAATAATGCAAACTCTAGCCTGGATGCCTCTCTAGCCTGAAAGCTCTGTGATGACTGGAACTGATTTTTTTGTTCACAATTATATGGCCAACACCTGGCCAAATGATTCCTGAGATATAGTAAAGTAGAGCTCAATAAATATTTCTTGTTCTGTTTATGACATGAATGAGTTTAGCTTCCTAAACCTTGGAATGAGAGGGGGCTAGAATCTGGGCACCACGAGGCCTAGCACTCACTCACCTGAAGATGGTGCTGAGAGATGATATCACACTGTAGACTTGCCATGTAATAGCCACACTGTGCACTCTATATGGGCATGGCCAGTGGTTGCTCAAGACCACAAGGATAGGAGTGTGCAAGAGCAAAGGTCATTTTAACCCCATATCCTTTGGGAACATGTAGTTTTGGGCATGCCAGGAAATGTACAAGAGCCTTGAGCATAGAGTTAATGCATGGAATTAGGTATTATTGATTATCCAACATTTTTATGAGAATTTGGGTCATAGATGCTGCCTAAGGATTTTGGTTAGCCTAAATATATACAAACTTAGAGTAATGCTGTAGGTGAAAAGGAATCTGATCTTGATCAAACTTTCACCCCATCAGGGACTCAAAGTTATTACGATGTATCTGATAAACCAGAGTGGCTATAACTAAAGCAATGTTGCAAGAACAAACTCCTAGCAGGAAACTCATCCCCTCCACCCCCAAGAGGAGTTACGGTGATCCGACTCAGGCCCAGGCCTTGGATCATCGGTTGTGTGGATTTCAGGCACGCTATGCAGTCGATGCTAGAAACTCGTCCTCACACAGCACTACTGTGCTTGTACTTTGGGAAAATATCTGGATGCTTATTAACGCAAAAAAACTGGCCTGGGATCTAGAAGGCCTTAAGGGAGGATAATGTCATAGCACTTTCAGGCTGCTGTAACGAAATGCCATCAACTGAGTGGCTTATAAAGAACAGAAATTAATTTCTCAGTTTTAAAGACTGGAAATCCAAGATCAAGGCACTAATAGATTCAGTGTCTAGTGAGGGCCTGTGTTTGGGGTGTTTAGATGGCTGTCTTTTCACTGCATCCTTCATAGCAGAAGGTTCAAGGGCACTCTCAGGGATCTCTTTTATAAGGACACTAATTCCATTCATGAGGGCTCTAGCCTCATGATCTAACACCTGCCAAAGCCCCCATGCCTCCAATGGTGAGATTTCAACCTACAAATTTTGGGAGAAATAAACATTCAGTCTATGGTATATAACAAGGAGAAAAGGAATATCTTCCCTCCAAGGGATATAACTGCTTGGACTCAGTGACTCAGTGGAGGTCTGTGTGCAAGCCAAGCGGGGGAAAGTGGAGGCCAGCAAGATCTGGTGGAGAAGCTCAGTCACAATCACCTATGTGGCAAATGCAGCCCTTTTGGAAGAAGGGAGGGAGGGAGGCTCTGCTTGCCCTTGCTGGCCTTTCCCTTTTCTGATTCTCTCTCAGCGTGTGCATGCAGAGCATTTCCTGTGCTTAGTAACAAATCACATTTTTTTATGAAATTTATGAAAATTTTTGCAACATGAAACAACTTCTAGAAACTGTTTCTCATCCATTATAATCTCTCTATCTTGCCTACATCATTTAGATGTGGAAATCAGGACAGCACAGACTTACAGAACAGTTCTCATATTTGAATATTTGGACTTCTAGATGAATAATCTCAACTATTCCAAAAGATAGTAACAAAGAAACCACTAAACTCATAAAATGTCTAACACAAAAGCTGACAGAAGCCCAAACATACTTGCTATCACAATAAATGTAAATGATATGAACACCTACAAAAATGTAAAGAGAAGAAAACAAACCTCCACTTTATGTAGAATACTAAATATTTATGATCCTGTGCCAACATATTCCAAAACCTGGGTAAAAGATCATTTCTTAAGGAAATATAAATCTATGAAACTATAGACATTTTTTAAAAGCGGTCAGGAAAGTACTATTCAAAAGCCAGGACCAAGTGGCTTTCTATAGATTGAAAGATTTTTTAAAGTCATTCAGTTATATCAGATTTTGAAGAAATAATCTTCACAAAGACAGTACAACAATAATATTGAAGAATTGAAAAGAAGAAAATGAAAACTACAGGCAAATCTTTGAATAAAGTGAAAAATGCCAAATAAAATATTAACATATTATACTTCATAACAGTAAATTTAAAGTACATGATAACCAAGCAGGGAAAACTTGCTGCGGATACTTCCATAATATAAAAATCTAATATGAGACCTTACCATATAAATAGGTCAGAGAATTACAATCAATGATTTTCTCAATATGCACCAAAAGAAAAAAAAATTTAATTTTTTTATTAGAAGTATATAGGGATACAGTTGAGGGGGAAACATTATCAAAACAGTAGCAATCAATGTATATAAACTTTGTTATCCAGGGGTAATGCCAAAACATGGATGACCACCTTGGGTTTTACCTGTTGCAGTTTCCCCCAGAAGAACTCATGCGTTAAATGGGTATCTCGTGGAGGAATGACATCGGCTTCTGGGATGGTTCCCCCCTATTCCCACTCTCCAGTCTCCTTTGAGTTCTTCATATACCCTCCCCCCTCCCCATCCCCCTCCCTACGCCTCCAAGTATCCTAGGGAGCCCATCCCCCTATTACTCTGAAAGTCATTCAATTTGAAGTCCAAAAGAAAAATTTTAACTTTTTAAAAGATCTTCATATTATGATAGAATAAAAATTTTAAACCATTGATTTAAAAATTAATCTCTCATCTATTCTTGCGTATCACAAAAAAATAACCAGCACAACCCTGTGACAGAGGGGTGAAAAACTAGAAGTGGTCTCGTTAAAGTCAGGAACAAGACAAGGGTACTTGTTATCACCACAATTATTCAATGATTCTTCTTGAAATGCTCACCAATGTAATTAGAGGACAGAATGAGATAAGAAGTATAAATATTGGGTAGAAAGAGTCAGAAGCATCATTATTTACAGATTGTAAAGATTATAGTCTTGAAAAAACCCAAGTGAATCAACTGAAAAACTATTAGAAACATGCAAGAATTCAGTAAATGATCTGGTTAAAATACAAATATATAGATAATCTGGGTGAAACTTCTGGGTTCAATTCCCAGCACTGAAAAAAAAATATATATATATATAAAATAACCAGAGAAGAAATGAGATGACTAGAAAATTAAATTATAATAAATCAATGATTTTATTAATAAGTTTATAATATGTAATATACAAATTGATAATGTTACATTTTTAATAAATTTTTAATTAGAATTTAAGACTATGTTATTGGTCCTACAGTAGGTAGATCAGAGTAACAGAGCAGAAAATCCAGAAATTCGACCAAATATACAAGGAAGTTCAGTATGAGAAAGGTGATCTTTCCCTGACTGGCAAAAAAGATGCATCATTTAATAGTTATACTGAAGCACTGAGCTCAGGCTGAACACCTAGGGGTCTTACTGGGTGATTATCTTTCCTTCTTGCCATTCCTTCCATCCATCTGCAAACCCTGCTCTTTATGGAGCTGGTCATGTGGTGCAGGAAACGGGTTAAGATGATAGTAAGACTATTTTGTCTATTTATTCATTCAAGAAATGAGCTGGGTGCTGGCAGGGTGGCACACACCTGTAATCCCAGTCACTCGGGAGGCTGAGGCAGGAGGATCACAAGTTCAACCTTACCTTCAAATCAGGTAGAGTGAATCCGACCCCTTCCCACCCCTGACACGGCTCCCTGCACCCTCGCCTCCTACCCAGATTTCTACAACTTCCTAAATGATCTTCTGGTTTTCCTCTCTTGCCTTCCCATATTCTTCTCCAGGCTGTACAAGATTGGTCTTCCCCCCAAAAGTCAACTAATACCTGTTCCTTCCTCAAGATCTCCCAATAATTTCCCATCACACTTAATAAAATAGTCCAACTCTACAAGAGTGTGGCCGCCACCCGCAACACACAGCCTATCCTCTGCATGCCCCGCTCTGTCAAGGTCTCTGACCTCATCTCTCCTTTTCACTTGCTCTGCTCCACACACACCAGCCTCCTGGAAACTCCTTTCTCTCTCAGATCTAGGTTCTTCTCCTAGGTTTCCAGATAGCTCACTTGCATGTCCTCAGGCTTTCCTGCACAGATGTCCGCTCCACCAGAGGTCATGCCTTGCCAGCCTATCTAGCACGCTGCCTCCTGGTGCCCCCTGCTTCATCTTCATTGTCCTTACCACTCCCCACCTTGCTCCTTGCTAGGACCTATCTTTTCCACTAGGTCCAGAAGCCAAGGACTTCATGTGTTTTGCTCACCATTTTAACTGCAGTGCATGGGACATTGTGCGTGCTTAATAAATATTTGCTGAGAAATGAATTGCTATGGGAATAAAGAGAAGGGGATGAGATCCAAAGTTATTCAGGAGGGAACATTCATAGCACTTGGTGATTTATTCCAGGAGGGATGATGGAAGCCTACAGAACTTAGGATGATTCTGTTTCTGGACCAGACAACTAAAGAACTATCACATTATTCCTGTGCTGGAACACTGAGAATGAGAATTTGAATTCATGGAAAATATGTTATTTTTCAGTTTGTGGTCAGAGGTGCCTATGCAACATTCATATGGAAATCTCCAGAAGGCAAATGGAAAATACTGGTTCACAGTTGAGGTAGAAATGGTTTAGAGTTCATTGTTATCTTAAAGCACACATTATAATTTTTAAGATAGAAAAATGGGGAGAAAATAAAGATTTGTAAAAGAAAATCTGAATAGAAGTATCAAAAATGTAATTCTCAAGCTGTTCTTGCTACTTTGCTATATTAGATAATTTTCAAATAATGTCAAATAATTTTCATACAATGTCAAATTTTCTTCTGCCATGGATCATTTAAATGACCTGCAAAGTGTGAGAGGTAGTAGTCTTTAAATTTATAAATAGACCATGGAAAAGGTATCACAATGAAGGAATCTATCTAGACCAAAGGTTAGAGCTCCCTATGTAATGTTTAAAAAAGCAATTCAGCTATTGAATGATCAAAGAATACCTGTTGATAAACTTATTAAATACACTTGTTCTCATTAGTAGCACTAGGGCATTTGCTGAGTGCTGACCTTCTCTATCCTTTCTACAACAGGCTAACTAGCAAATATGAGCCCTGCCCTTTATGGAGCTGGTCATGCAGTGCAGGAAATGGGTTAAGATGATAGTAAGACTATTTTGTCTATTTATTCATTCGAGAAATGAGCTGGGTGCTGGCAGGGTGGCACACACCTGTAATCCCAGTCACTCGGGAGGCTGAGGCAGGAGGATCACAAGTTCAAAGCCAGGCTCAACAACTTAGTGAGGCCCTAAGCGTCTCCAAATGAAAAATAAAAAGGGCTGAGGATGTGGCTCAGTGGTTAAGTGATCCTGGGTTAAATCTCCAGTACAAGTGGGGAAAAAAAGAAGAAGAAAGAAAGAAAGAAATGAAATGAAATGAGTTGGCTATAGTGGCACACACCTGTGATCCCGGCTACTTGGGAAGCTGTGGCAGAAGGAAGGCAAGTTTGAGACCAGCCTGTTCAACTTAGTGAGACTCTGTCTCAAATTAAAAAAAAAAGAAAAATTGGGGAAGTAACTCAGTGGTACAGCACCCCTGGGTTCAATCTTCAGTACTACACACACAATAGAAAAAAAATGATAATTCTTCACCAGCATAACGAAAAACATGACATGTGAAATGCAGTTTTAGGAAAACTGTTTGCACTTTCTGAACAATTTTTCTGAAAACATTGAAGTGTTCTAAAAAACAAAGTCTTAAAAGTTTCAAGAATGGGGCTTTAATATTGAACTTCCAGTATTGCCAGGGGGACGAAGGTAATGTACATGACCACGCTTGGCACCTGCAGACTGCTGCCTGTGTCCCATTGGCCACATGCCTGTGGCTTGTGCCTCAGCTTCCTTCTCCTCCCCAATCTCTTAAGGGGGTTCACTTTCCTGGCAGAACTCTTTCAATATCTGGACATCATGATCAGTTTCCTCAATCATCCAGCTACTATTCAAAACGCATGCATCTGGACAGTAGTTTTTCCCAGTACGCCACTCCTTGTCTTTTCTCTTTCTGACTGTGGCCTTCTCCCACCTCGACTCTTGTGAGGCTGGGTGGAGTGGGTGAAGAGCAGGACTACAGGTGTCAGGCTGCCTGCACTCCCCTCTCCAGCCCACCAGCTGCCTTGGTGCAGCTGTTAGCCTCTGAGGAATCTTTCTCTTCCAGTTTCCTCATATGTTTACCAGTGGTGTTAAAACTCATATCTCCTTTACACGTTTTTTTTTTTAATCAGTTAAATGAGATAACCCAGGTAAACCACTTAGAACCATGATGAGACCACAACACAAAATCAACACCATTTTCATATTTTCCTAAATAAGCATTTACATATGTGTGTGTGTGTGTGTGTGTATGTGTGTGTATGTGTGTGTGTGTGTTACTTGGGATTGAACCAATGGGTAGTCCAGCACTGAGCTACATCTCAGTCCTATTTCTTTAGTTATATGGAGACAGGGTCTTGCTAAGTACCAGCTGGCCTTGAACTTGCTATCCTCCTGCCTTAACCTCCAGAGCCGCTGGGATTACAGGCATGTGCCACTGAGTATTTATATATCGAACTTTTTTTTTTTATGTGCACTGGTTCTCTCCAGATGCTTTGCTATGATTATAACTGTGCCGCTAAGAAAGAGAAGATATGTCCTTCCTTCCACATCCTGAATGAACACTGGAATTTTGTCAAGCAGACAGCAAAGAAATCCCTACGTGAGTTTTTCTGCCTGAGTCACTCAGATGCATGCTAGATATGTCCAGTGGCCAGACTCACTCTTTGGGTAAGCTCTAGATCATTGCCATCACCAAAACAGATCTGCATCTTCAGCACTTTCTTAGGTAATGCACTTTGGAAAAGTGTTGAATCTGTTGCCTCTTTTTTCAGGATGGAAATAGAGATCTTCTGGATTGAGGGTGGGGTTGTTTCTCTCTATCCCCTCCCACCTCCATACCTTGTCCACAGCTGCCTGAGCTCTCTGAAATCCAATAGTGAGCTGCAAGAGAAAAATGCATGCTCATTGAATTTACATTCAGTATATCTAGATCAGCAGCTTCGTCTGGGACTTAGACCCACAGCATTGGTGATACAGCCAGCCAGATATTTAGTCTCATCAAAGCAACTTACTAACTGCAGATGCTTCCTCACTGTTTCATGTTTCATGTGTTAGATTAGGTGGTTGATTTAACTGTTTCATAGTGCCTGTGTTATCTCATTAGCTATCTCTAAAGGAAATCAAATCATACTATTATAAACAGAGGACATCAATTATCTGGAAAACATACAAATATAACCTAGTACATGAGTATGAGTGTGAGAGATGGTTTTAAGTCACTGTTAAATTCCTAGCATCTTAAGTATGTGAGAACTTGTATTTGCATACATGTCAACCTATAAGAGTGTCTCATAGATGAATTATGAATCTGGGCCTGTCAATCAAAATATTTACAGTCAATACAAAATTTTAGATTAAATATACAGTACATATGCTTGATTTTTGCACAGACAGATAGATAATCATTTATAAGTTAAACGAGGAGTTCTAGACCTCCTGGTTAGTCTCATGATATCATCCCTTTTATTTTAGTCTGTTTTCGACCAGAATACTAGCAAAATATGTAGAGAGCTTTACAGTACTCCTACTACGCTCCTGGCCCCCCAAGCTTTATTTTCATGGTCTTTAGTTGACCTTGAGTTTGTTTTTTGAAACATTTTAACCTAAGACAAAAGCTGCATTATAATATTTGAGAGGAAGAAAAAGTCAGAAATTTTCTAAAGGAATAAAGATGCCACAAAATCTGTAATTCAAAACATTCCCGGTGATGTTAAAGTAAAAAAAAGTGTTCAGTCACGTAACCCCAGATTTTACATAGGGTTAGCCTATAATCAGGGCTGATGCTTGTTTTATTTTATGCCATACCACCAGTGTATAGACAACGTGATAGCCTATGTTTATCATGTCACTGAGCTTTGAATTCACAGAGGTTTACCAAGCACATCAGCCTCTGAGGATTATCAAGCAAGGAATTTTTCATTGAAATGCTCCCCACTATTTTACAAGATAGATGATGGTGATCTTCATATCACATTGATTTTTGTTAATTTTTTTTTAGCTCTAAAAGTAAACAAAGCCAAATACAGTCACACCATGAAACTCGGCTCTCCCTCTTCCTCCATCTCCCAATCCTACCACCAAAGCAGTAAGATATTCCTATCCATTCTCAGAATCTGATATTCTAACCCATGGGCCTGCATGTGGATTCCAGGGATCACTCATGTTTCCCAGGGGCTCACAACGACACAGACATCACAGAAGTCCTGGTCCCATCGGGTGGACCTGATTCATGTTCTTGTCACAAAGTTGAAGGTGGATTACACATGTATTTATATTTTAAAGCAGTCCCTCAATAAGAAAGACAACTATAGGGGTTGGAGATTAAGCCGCTCTTCGATGAAGCCACATGCTAGACGAGATAGTATAAGGCAGTGTAAAGTAATAATGCTCCTACCCATTCAATTGTGGGACATATTGAAGTTAAAATTATCATAACTACTAAGCATTTTGTTCGGTCAGAGAAGCTCTGCTCCCCAGAATGCAATGGCAATGGCTATTCTATAAAGTGACCTTTGCAGGGGACTTCTACTTTCCATGAAAGGGACGGTGCATTAGCCCCACGAGCATCCTCCATACCAAGCAATCACACCATCACTCACCACCTTTTGCTCACGCCTCCTAAAATGCAGTGCAGCTATTCCCATCGCACCACACCTGGCAGAGCAGTTTGAAGATCCGAACCCCTTTTTCAGAGCAAAATAATGTCTTACATGCACCATAGCTACACCACTCCCCCAGCCATTTTTTGCGCCACGATTTTTTTCTCATTTCGCTCCCTTTGTGCTCCATTCAAGATTTTCCTGCCCTGAGACAATCTTTTACATTCTTTTTTTTTTCTTCTGCCTGCATCAAAGTTAGGACTTTGTTAGAGATGCTTTGCTATCGGCATCTGTTACCTCTTTTTCACAGGGGCTGAAGGAGGAGGTTGCTGTGGCTGAAAAAGACTCTCATTCAGTTTGGAATTGCCTCCCTTTGCTTTTCTGTCACACTGTCAAGGTCAATCAGAACCCAGTGAAAGTGATACAGAGGCGAGGCTTTGCTGGCGGGACTTAGAACAAAGACAGCTCCATAGCCTAGTACAGATTTCACATCCAATTTAACTCTTTGGAAAAGGATTTCAGGAAATACATAGTCAAGAGTTGAAAAAATGGAGTTGGGTCTACTATAAAGGCTAAAAGTATTATCCTGGCTTAGATAAGCTACAAAGATAGGTTGATACTATTTTCTAGCATAAACCACATTAGCCGGCATTACACATTGAGCTTTCTTTACTCGTTAAGTTGCAAGGAGATTTGAGAGGAATTTAGCAGCTACAG
>PVKS010013908.1:0-30000 GCA_004027875.1 Aplodontia rufa | reverse complement strand
GACCAATGAAAAGAAAAAATTTAATCACCGCTTGATGTTCCTGATATCAGCACTACTTGGAAAACATGTGGCCCGTTTAACCAGTAATGAATCGGAGCACGGGAAGTCGTCCCCGTTAGTTCACATGGAAGAAATAATCATGGAAAAAAACTGGACCAAGTTCTGTTCCCAAGTAAGGAAAACGAATCCTGCCTGAGACAAAAAAACTGGAAAGTATGGGTCACTTGCAAGATGCCAAATGTTGACAAGAAAATCAAAAGAAAAACTACTGTGGACTCCCTTCCCAACACCCTCACCCTACTCACCCAAGAACTGCTGCAAATAAACAAACTTTTGAACAATGCATTTACTTAGATTTCATATAGTACTCAGAATCAAGATTTTAAGTTTCAAGAGTGTTTGCCCACTGGTTTAAACAGGCACAAGCAATTTATTTTCAACACTTAAAAATGGGTGTTTGAATACATCCATTGATGGATTTGGGGGTTTTTGTTTTGTTTTTTGTTTTTTGGATTTTTTTTTTCTCTTTCTGGTACGTATCCACACAAATATGTAAAAATTTAAGTTAAAATTGGTAATGGTTAAAGATGTATCTGAGTAGCTTGGATGATTAAAAGGCTTAATTATAAAGGCTTAATAAGAGATATATTACATCATCATCAGTATCTTCAGGTAGAAGATTTTTAAATTCCACAGAGTTTGACCTCATCACAACAACATATTTTTCATTTTCCATTTTTTACACACCAGAAGTTTCCCTAAGAATGGGGTGAACATTTTATGTGCCTAACATTTACTTAAAACTTTGTTTAAAAAAAAAATTCACTCAAAAAAAAAGCCCATTAAATATTCACACTTTAATATATGTTCCTCTGAAACAAATGTACAGTTAGATAACACATAAAGAATTATGAATGACTAATTATATTTTGCATATTTACAGCAAAGACAATTAGCAAATAGCTTTTATATGCAAAATAAATGAAAAAGTAATTAAGATGCACTAACCAGAGCAGCAATATCAAGTCTGTTGTCTTGTGATTCATTCCTAACAAACACAATAATTATGCATTCATTGTCATATAATTAAAACAGCTCTGTCCTTTAGAAAAAAATGGTTATTTCCTGTATAATAACCTGAAGAGTGGCAGAAGTTCCTCATAAAGGCGAGCAGGATAATTAAATATTTCTTCTTAGGAAATGCTCACCCAGTTTAGTTTATTATCATAAATTCGTACCAGCAAGCAGCTGTTCTTCAGGAATGCCAAGTGTTTTTCTCTCTGGTCTGGGAAAGTTATTTCTGTTTTGTTTGTGAGCTCTGGGTTTTTCTCTTGCTGTTGACCTGGGCAGGGGTGCCCCTGAACCATGCTTCTCCTTCCCTAAGAGCAGAGGCTGGCCCTGTCTCCAAAGGGCTTTGGGAAACAACTTCAAGGCCCTCCCGTCACTGTGGCTAGGAAAGCACCTGGTGAATATGATCTATCTGCCGCTGTGCTGGCACAGATTCTCTTTGTGAAGATATTTTAAGATTTTCACTGTTTATTACTAAGATAGACCTAACTGTGCAAATAAATGAATGAGCATATAATAAATAAAACAGCATCCAGTGTCTATCATGTTAAATAAATCACTTGCATTTTAGAAATACAATTGCAAATCTCAAAATGGTTGACATTTGATATTTAAACTCCTCAACGTGATGGAGACCATCCTCTGCCTTCTCCACAGACACATAATGGGAGCCGTTACCGCTTCCTCAGAGCTGAGTCTCTGTGCGGGGCCAGGCAGGTCTTTGATGCCTACTTGTCACCTCTGATATAAGCACAGTCCCTATGGAAGCACATGATGTAATTAATACAAGCAGAAATTAAGCAGGAGATACTAACACCTTGGATATTACAGAGGGATCAAAATTAAACAGAAGACATGTATCAAGTTACTAACTAAAATTTTCCTTATTTAAAAATTATTTACTATTAAATAATATGATATTTAAATATTAAAATTTCCTTTTATTATATTGTGTCATTTTTAATAATAATAAATGTAAACCTCAAACTCAAAGAGTAAGAAAATAAATTATTTTTTCAGGTTTTATCATTGGACTTTATGAAATATTGGTAACTAATTGTATTTCAGTACTTCCCAAGTTGCTATTTGCTTCTATTAAGTTAAGAAACAGCAGACAAGGGGCTGGAGTGGTGGCTCAGCAATTACGGGACTTGCCTGGCATATGCAAAGACCAGGGTTCAAACCCCAGCACCATGTAAACAGCTAAGTGTTGGAGCAACGAAAGCCACATGAAAAAGTAAGTAAAACTGGTTCTTTCTCTCTCTCTCACTCACTTTCCATCTCTCTCCTTAAAAGAAGAAAAGAAAAAGAAAGAAAGAAACAGCAGACAATAAGCACATCGTGTTTTGAGTAATTTAAATAAAGAGTCGTGGCCTTATTTTGAACTACTCTTCATGAAGGAGCTGTGTAGACATTTTCTAAGAATTCTACACTATAAGCTCCTTTCATTGTGTGATAAAGGAGAACATGGGGAGAAAGCAGATAGTCCTTATCCCTGTGAGACATTCCTTTTTAGAACACTAAAATAATAATAATAGTAATAATAATAATAACAATAATTGCTCTGACATGAAACTAGTTAATTATATGTTTGGAGATTTTGCATGCTACCATCGAAATTTGGGGGAAATAAACAAAATAAAAAAGAGAGAGAACTTGAGTTCATAGCAAAGCATTCTGGTTTCAAACTTCTTAGTATAAGGTAGAAGAGAAAAATGGTCACATTTTAAACTGGGATGCAAAAATGGTGATTACTAGCACACCAAAGACACCAGGAAATGTAAGAAAAAAAATATTTTGGATTTTATAATTGATATTTTAAGGAATTCGAAGTAGTCATTGTGGAGAAGAAAATGTTATCTTCTTTCCTCCTTACTTTTATTTGTGGTTCCAGGTTGCCTTCATTTTCAGTTACTTGGGCAATGGAAGAGGCAAGGAGTACCATGGGTTTTCCATTCTTAGTTCTTCTGAAAGGTCTTCATGTAATCATACATTCGTATGTATTTTATCTAATGTAAATTCTCATTAAGTACACCAGTACTTTTTCATCTTGCAAATGTAGAGAATACTGGAGTTATTCATCCTTTTAGCAGGCACATCAGTTTATATATATCTCTCTTATGACAAATAGTAAAAATGATCAAACATTGTACTCAGTCTTAATAATGAGCTTATTTCTCTTGTCAAGGATCAAGAGTCACAGGGTGGGAGATAAGGGAAAAGCATACGCCTGTTCGTGTGCCTCTTCTCATCCTTCCCAGAGAACACATTTTTCAGCAAAATGGGAGCTAGGAAGACCAAACCCTACTTTCAGTCTTCTTTGACCAAATCATGAAAGCCATAATTATTCAAAATTTGCAACTCATCTTATGGTTGTTATCCATACCCTTTGGTTTGGAGCCTAGTCATGTATCTTGTATTAATTGTGTCCTATGTGCTTATTCCAAGGCCCAGCCAGACTATTGAATGGACAGTGTCCTTTTTTACATAAGTATTCTACATAGTGCATAGATAGCTGATTAGTGGATACTGTTGAATTAATATTTCCACCATGCATTCAACAGCCCCTTTTCAGAACAGTGTCAAAGTAAAACTGTTTCTATGTCTATATTATTCATCTTCTATCTTGCTCCTTTTCCCCTTCTCTACCTATGTTTTCAGTTCTCACATATCTTGCAAGAATACAAACAACCACAGCTATATCTACTGTCATCTTTATGACATATACCCAGCACAATCTCAATCAATAGTCATTAAATGACTAACTGAAAGACTAAATAAATAAAAAGTGAATGAATGAATGAATAGCAGATATTGTTGAATGTGCTCTTGGAGATGAGGAAATACATCTTCTCAGCAAATGTCTTTGCTCTGTCTGAGCTCTGACTTGTATGAATCTGGTGGTGTGGCCATCAGTGACATGGCCCCTTAAACATTAACATAATAATCCCATGAACCCTCCCTAGGTATATATATATATTTGAAAGTAAATATTTAGTGATGGAAGATAACCAAGAGAGGGTGACTGGGAAGATCAAAGTTTCAGCTTCAGGTGGAGACCTATTTGAAATTCACTTCGACTCTTCCGTTGGTCCCTGCTGTAATTGTAGATTTTGAGGATTTTGTGTTTTCCCAAAGGGCTTATGTACAACTCCACTACACTCTTTGAATCAACATCAATCTCCTGTGTGCAACCCAAACAATTATACTGCAAAAATTTCACTATGTAGCAGCCAAACTAAATGGAAGCTTTTCAGAACAATGATCTTATTATTTTTAAAAAAATAATAATTATAAAGATTTTCTTCATCTTTCCTAGGCACTTCACTGAAACTTAATATAAAAATACTCTAATAATCTAGGTTAAAAAGAAGATATATAATATTGGTATTCAATGGCAGATCAGAAAGAAATTGTAGGTAGAGATACTGAAAATTATCTCAAAATAAACTGTCCTTCTCATGGTAAGAAGTAATAAGATAGATGACGTTCAAGAACGTGGAAACAGATGTTTCTATTGCTTGCAACCTTCACCCTGACTATTGGTTTTCATTGGCTTAATGGATATGAACAGGTTCTACGTAAAGGAAAGCTGATATATAAATCCCAATAATGCCATATAGCAGAAACCGAACCAACACTCAAGCTGGACTAGAAGGTTTGGGTCCCAGAGATTACATATTCAATCTTCACGGCCATCTTGGCCCAATCAATCAACAAGCATTTCCTGAACCCCCACTTTTGTGTCTCAAGACTCTTCCTAAATTTTGGCTTCAATCGAATAATGACGTATTCATAAACCTGAGATAAGGAATTATATGAATACAAACCAAAGAGATCAAACTAGAATGCTGCCGTGAAACCCAGGGTTGGAAATGGAAATTAGACACAGACCTGTTATTTATGTCTGCAGTGTTTGTCTGGGGCAGGATGGAATCTTCCTGAGACACCATTGATAACTGACCTGCTGGGGGAGTGGGTGAGTTTGCCACTCCCAGTTGGGATGCTATGAGCCTGTCAAGACTTAAAACAGGACTCCATGCAGCGGAATTCCAAACTCCGTGTCCTTCCAGGTTCTGGGATTGGCTGCTCCAGGGGACACGTCAAAAAGAACCTGAGTCTTACCGATCACCCACAAAATAGGCCAGTTATTATTTCATGATGAATAGGCAACCTTTCAAAGGCAGCGATCAGGCAAGAGGTGTCTGTGGTGGGCCCTGTAAACATGTTCCAGAAAACACCTTTTCTGCCAGCTGCAGGCCCCCCAACGTAGGATGAATCAAATTCCACCAGCTTCAATCTGCCTACATTATATTTGTATAATAATCCTGAAATGCACATTGATGCTGAAGAAGTCACTTCTTCAAAACTTTAAGGCAACAATTAAGTATTCCATTGTCATGGCTCAATTAAATGGTGTGGCCTGAGAAAATTGGGGATTGTAAAGTGAGGATGGAATATGCTTTGATCCTCTTTCCAGGGTTATTGTTTCATTAATAAATGAACATGTCATTTGTCTCACCAGAGGGAGCTCATGCCCTCCAGGCTTTTTTCCCTTTTTTGTTCAGGTTTTATAAAGATGAATTTCCAGTGCTCTGAAATACCATGGATTAGTAGTTAAGCCTGACAGCACTTCGGGGAGTAGCGAGCTTAAAGTGCCTCACACAGGTCTCCAAAGCACTTGTTTACTAATAGAGGAAATCAGCGACCGTCTGCAGCTGCTGATATCGCATTACCATTTGGAAAGACAGTAGCTGAGATAACAAATCACACAGTTTTAATAATTACTCCTGCATTCCCGGTTTTTGTTTCCTGCATAACTGTAAAGGCTGGATTTCTTCCAAATAAACAGATAAAAACAGTATGGAACTTTTATCTTTTAATGATAATGACAACACATCATGTTTCACTAAAAGTTTCCTGCTGAATTTTTTCTGATTTCTAGAGTTGCAATAAAATGTAATTATACTTTATAATTCCACTCTTTTAATCTTCACTTCAAAAACTATTCACAGTAAGCAAGTTTGCCAGGCACCAAGAGTAGGGACAAACTGTCTGGACTTACCCATGTTGACTCTTTCCTGCTTTCCATCTTGGGGTAAACCTGTCATTGAAATTGCATCCTGAACATTGAGCTGCTTTGCATTCAAATTAATAGCTAGTTTAATTTGAATGTAAAATAGCTCCATTTATGCCATCATTTATGGGGGGAAAAAAAGAAGTAAGGCATTTGGCAATGAATGGATGTTTAAGATATGATACATTTGCAACACATTTTTAATCCTAAATTGAACCTATATTAGGATGGGGACATTTTAATATCAATAGATAAGTCATAAAAGAAACCCTTTTTAAAATCTGCATAGTAAATATGTGCTTTAGGGGTCAAAACGACTTCATTGTACGGATACAGTACAGGGTTTAGTTCATATGGTTGGTGCTGGGCATTTTCCAGCAAATCTGTGCATTGTTACATTTCTATAGACCAAGAATGGCAATTGATTTTTAAAACACATGCTGCAACTTTATTTGCTCAGTAATTACATGGACTTTATTTGGAGGTCAGCAAAAGAACAACTAAATAGGAAAATGAAGTCTTCCTCCCCCAGCAATGCAACCATAACAGTTGGCAGACAGAAAGGAATGCTGAACTTTTTCCCAGAGCTCTGAGTTTGGTTTCCACTGCTCCATGTTCCATTGGGTGATTAGAGAAAGCTTTTTTAAAGCCTTACTTCAGAATGATCTTAATTGGTGCAAGGTTGAGCCCTTTCTAGGAGGGGAGGGAAAAGGTTGAATAGCCTTTTCAAGTCACATGAAAGTTTCTAGGGTGAATGTACGATAATTAGATTAATAAGTAGCTTAATTTATCACAGCTGAGGATTTCAACAGCCACACATTAGAGCAAGAGAAAAAGATTAGTGTGATTCTAGTTCGTAAAAAAAAAAAAAAAAAATTGTACTGAAACTTGATTAACCTTAAACACAAAGTGCCTTTCTTTCTCACTCTAAACGTCTAATGGGGGGAGGAGTGTGTGGAGTGGGGAGGTAGGAGAGAGGGACCTGAAATAATCAGAAAAGTCCTATTTTATTCCTCTCTGTCTCGCAGTTAATGAGCAGTGTATCAGCATCCTTTGAACCAACTTCTCCCTTTACGTTTCTCATTCTTAAAGTAAGGGGTTGGCCATAAGCCTGTGGGATCTTAAATGAGGCTGCCCACCCACATCATAAGAGATAGCTTTGCTGGCGTACAGTGAGTCACCAGTGGATACTCTTGTCTCTGGTGAGGAAGAAAAAGATGCAAGGTGATTGGAAGGAGACGATGATTTCAGTTAGTGAGTGAGGACACATGGAGGCTTAGCCTACTGAGTGATACTTCCACAGTTGACTCAGAGCTACAAAGCCTGAATTTTGACCCATGCCTTCAAAAGCATAGGCTGCTCAAGCAAGAGCAGAGATGAGCTAAGATAAGTAGTAGCCATTGATAAAACATGTAAAATTAAGACAGTTATGATGACAGCAAAAAATAATTGATTTAAACAGGGTTAGAAAATCAATTATTTTTGCTATCATGCTGTACATATAAAGTCATTTATATCTGTTATGGGGGAAATATAGAACAGTCAAAAGACTGTGGAGGTGGGTGATATGGGGTGATTCTGGATCAGAATCAGGCATGTATCACATTGTTGCTACATACGCATCTATGATTGTACAACAATACAACTCCTCAACGACATTTTTTTTAAAAAGAAAATCATATGGAATTTGGTGACCAAAACAATATGTGTCCAGCTGAGTCCGGTGGCGCACGCCTATAATTCCAGCTACTCAGAAGACTGAGGCAGGAGGATCACAAGTTTGGGTCAGCCTGGAACCTAAGTGAAACTCTGTCTCAGAATTTTAAAAAATGGGCTGGGGATGCGGCTCGTCCCTTGGGCTCATTCTCCAGTGTGTGTGCAAATTCAAATTATTGTCCTTTGGGAGTCTTTTCTTCCATCTCTCCCACAAGGGCACAATAAAATATTATTATAACAAGTGGAGACTACTGCAACTTGTGATGATTGTATCATCAGGGTGGGCTGGGTTCAGATTTTACTAACCTTAAACTACCTGACTCCTGTCTGTCTATAAACAAAACTGTAGCAACATATGGAGCTACTGTCATCAGTATTGATTTCCCAATGGAAGAGCCAGGAAAGTGAATCCATGGTACCCATCAGCACTGTGGTTGTGGATGGGAGGCCAGCTAACATGAGCCCAGAAGTGTTGGGAGCAGCATGGATGAAGCCTGTGGCTGGGTGTGGTTGGGCAGCTGAGACACCATCTAACCTGGAAAAATACAAAACTAAAATATCAGACAACCTTGGAAACGCCACTTCCTCCACCACAACAAAAATCGCAAAGTTCTACTTGGTCTACGAAGCTTACACACCCAAGAGTTCCCTGAAAGCGGTGCAGGGGCTGTCGGTGCAGGCGGCCCCAGCTAAAGTGTTGAGAGTTACCTGCTACCCAACCAGATCAGCACAAGGCCCAGGTGCTCCCACACAGCCAGCGCCAGAGGTGGATTGGTTCCACTGCCAGGTGACTGCTCCTCTCAGAACACAGATCTCTTCAGCTGAGATAAAAGAAAAGCCATTTTAAAACCTGTTTTTAAGCCAAGTGCAGTGGTGGACACCTATAATCCCAGCTACTAGAGAGACTGAGGCAGGAGGACAGCCAAGTTCAAGGACAGCCTCTGCAATGTAGCAAGACCTCCACACTCAAAAAATAACACCCACACGCACACACACATCATATAATGAAAAATGACACCACACTATGGATAGTATTTTTCAGTATTACAGTATGGAAACTTAAGAGCACTCATGGAATTAGGGACCCTGAATAAACTGGGGAAGCCTAACGTAGTTCATCCAGTCGCCAGATCCTGAATGCTTGCTTCTAATCTAAAATGGTTATCTCATTGCTGGTTAACATTATTTACTTAGAAGAAGATATGACCTCTAATTTGCCTTTAAATGATTCATTTAGTGTTTAAATAAGTGCCTTTTACTTAATAATGTTTCCTTCAACCAATTCACTTATGTCAATAAACTCTTTGTTTAACCTCCTTGAAGGAAACATTTTCTCTGCTCTGAGGCAATTAATGAGCTATCAGATAAATAGGTACAGGAAAATGAACTAAAATTCAGAGCTGCCCAGAGCAACAGAAGTGCTTCCTTTTTTGTGGAGTGGGTACTGTGAGCTTCTGTTAGCTATGACACGGGGAAGGGTCAGCCCCTTCCTCAGCCTCCCAGGAGTCCCCTCCTTGTCCCTAGTTCATCGGGGTTGCAACCCTCACTCTAGTACCTTCCTGCATGGCAGCACCCTATACAATTAGAGGCGTTGTCTTTCAATCACTGGTTCCTTTAGTTTGGTCAAACAATATAAACTGGGAGTACTAGCACACCCCTGAAATAAATATATATATATATATATTTCCAATCACATTAGGGCTAAATTGTCTTATTTTAATGAGACATTGAAGAGGAAAAGAAAAAAAATTAAAGAGAATGAGAGAGAAAGAAAGAGAGAATCAATTGTATTTATTTTTCCATCTGGCCTTTGTTTCTCTGACACCTAGTTGTCTATGTGGTGCTGGAGTTTGAACCCAGGTCCGCACACTTGTTAGGCAAGTGCTCCAACTGCTGAGCAACCACTCCAGCCCCTGAAAATGTTTTTAAAAGCAATACAAAATACTAATGTCAGTAGTATTAATGTTAAATCAAAGTATCAAAAAGTATCTTATGCAGTCTTAGGGACATAAAAAGAGATCGTATATGACTCAGCTTATTGTTTTCGTTTATTTATTGGTACCAAGGACTGAACCCAGGGGTGCTTAACTACTGAGCCACATTCAGCCCTTTGGTTTTACTTTTTCTTTTGAGAAAGGGTCTTTCTAAGTTGCTAAAGCTGGCTTTGAACTTGCAATCTTCATCCTTCAGCCTCCCAAGCCACTGGGATTATAGGAGTGTGCCACCGTGCCCCATCAGATAATTTATTTTTAAACATCTTTTCCAGATTATCTATGAGATTAGAAAGAATTTTGTTTATTGGGTTTTTGGTTTATTATTAGAGTTTAATGCTGCCAAATTCTGTTTAGCTTTCTAGGGTATGTGAAAAGCAATTTTTAACAACTTGATGGTTACCACTATCGGTGTTATTCAAAAATTCAGAATTTTTGCTAATAAGAGTACTTCAGTCCACAGGAATCACCTGTTCTCACAAGAGGAGTACACTGAGTGTGGCTCACACTAGTCACCCCCCTAATGATCACAACCCCTTTGGACAGTCATAGACCCTAGGGCACACTGTCAACAAAAGTATAGATATTTAAAGCCTCCTTCATGTGCCGGCTATGGGTATAAAGCTGGGTTCTGACCAAGATGAGGTGAATGCAACCTACTAGTTGTGTCTTTGAAAGGTGGATTGTCACTTGGTGTGGTTCACACCTTTAATCCAGATACTCAGGAGGCCACAGTTGGAGGCCACCTTACACAATTTAGGAAGACCCTGTCTCAAAATGTAAAGGGTAGGGAATATAGCTCAGTGGTAGAGTGCTTGTCTAGCATGTGTGAAGCCCTGGGTTCAATTCTCAATAGTGCAATTTATAATAATAAAGAGCCCTTATTGGCTACTTGGAACAGAGCCACCATCCCAGCTCAACATTTTTTTTTTTTAAAAAGAGAGAGGGACAGTGAGAGAGACAGAGAAAGAGAGAAATAACTTTTATTTGGTTTTTCACATGGCCTTCGTTGCTCCAACACTCAGTTGTGTACCTGGTGCTGGGGTTTGAAGCCGGGTCCTCGTGCTTGCCAGGCAAGCACCGAAACCACTGAGCCACCGCTCCAGCCCCCCTCCCCCCCCCCGCCCCGCTCAACTTTTATCTGAGAGAGAAATAAGATTTTGCCTGGCATGGTGGTGCACACCTGTAATCTCAGCCATTCAGGAGGCTGAGGCAGAAGGATTGCAAGTCCAAACTCAACCTCAGCAAATCAGTGAGTCCCTATCTCAAAATAAAAGGACTGGGGATGTAGTTGAGTAGTAGATCACCCCTGGGCTCAATATCCAGGTACTACAAAAAAATAAAGATATATAAGTTTCTATCTTGCTTTTGTCCTTATGTTTCCAGCTAAACCACATCCCAGCTAATACACTGACTGAAAATAGACACAAAATAAATTCAAACTTTGTGCCACATGAAATAGTTTAAAAGTTCATACTTCTCTCTAGATTTATGAAAATTAGCAGATTGCATTTTCTCTTACTGAGAATCCTTCAAAACCTTTCTGATGACTTTTTTTTTTTTTTTTTTTAGAGAGAAGGAGAGAGTAAGAGAGAATCAATTTTATTTATTTTTTCATCTGGTCTTTGTTTCTCTGACACTTAGTTGTATATGTGGTGCTGGGATTTGAACCCAGGTCCCCATGCATGCCAAGCAAGTACTCCAATCACTGAGCCACCGCTCCAGCACCAGCCCCCAGATGGCTCTTCATTACCTCCTGAACCAAAGACCATCCCTCAGTTGGTGCTTCCCACCCTAGTTTTTCCTTCCTGCCACCTCTTCTCACATTATTCTTCTGCACCCATCTCCTCACCTCTTAGATCAGATTGGAGAATTACACTTTGGGGACCATTTAGGAACCACACATGTCCTAACTCTCTGCCTGTGGAAGTTGTTATGAGAAAAAATTGAGGACTCTGGAACCAAATGGGCCTGGTTGGAAGCTGTGCTTGGTTACTCCTGAGTCCCCCTTGATATTACACCCCAGCTGACATCCTCTAACTTTTCTTTATAGCACTTCTCACCTATTGTTATCACTCACTGGATTAACATCTGCCCCCATGGAGATTGCAAACTCCTCATAGGCAGGAATAATGTGTATCTGTCTTACCACTTGATTCCCAGGGATGGTATACCATGGCATTTAGTACATAGAGAAATACTTATTGAATGCATGAATAAACATCTCAGAGTCCATATTCTCATGTATTAAATGTAATTAATAATACCTAATTCAGGGTTGTTGCTAGAAAATTATGAAAAAATAAGATATGTCAGATGATCTTTGTATGATGTGCCAAACAGAAGGCAATACTGTACAAACATTCATTCATGCACAAACTCTAGAGTTAGACCTACATGGGTGGGACTTTAGCCTTACACTTGTTGTATGGCATCGGACAAGTTATTTGTCTTTCCCAGGGCTCTATATGTTCATCTGTAAAACTAATACAATAAAATTTCTCTAGGAGCTCAGAAGTTCCGGTGCTTGCCTGACATAGGTAAGGATGTGGGTTCGAAACCAGCACCATGTACGCAACAAAGTATCAGAGCAATAAAAGCTACATAAATAAAATAGATTCTCTCTCACTGTCCCTCCCTCTCTCAAAAATCTCTTTCTCTTACTGTCCATCTCTCTCTCTTTAATTTTTTTTTTTTTTTGAGAGAGAGAGGGACAGTAAGAGAGAAAGAGAACCAATTTTAGTTTTTCATGTGGCTTTCATTGCTCTGACGCTTTGTTGTGTACGTGGTGCTGGGGTTTAAACCCATGTCCTTGCGCATGCAGGCAAGTGCCATAACTGCTGAGCCACTGCTCCAGGCCCCCTCTCTCTCTCTTAAAAAAAAAATTCCCTGGTATTGCTTTTGAATGTATTAAATTTAGCTGTCTGTGTGCTCACCATGGTGTGTCACCTAATAGGTATTCAGTAATGGTATCATTTGCTATCTCCGCTCCAGGTGATCATTCATGTGTTCATTCCACAGGCTTTTATTGACCATATATCATGTATTAGACAATGAGCTGTGTGCTAGGAAGACAATGGGGAACAAATCAGAATGGACCTCGTGGAATTCATAGACTATTAAGGTAGATCACTAAAGAAATAAGCATGCAAACAAGTATGTAAATACTAGCTCTGTTTGGTGGCACATGTTTACAATCCCAGCAACTTGGGAGACTGAGGCAGGAGGGTCTCAAGTTCAAAGCCAACCTCAGCAACCTAGACTTTGTCTCAAAATAATTTCTCTTTTCAAAAAAGGACTGGAGATGTAGCTCAGTGGTAAAGCACCCCTGGGTTCAATCCCTAGTACCAGGGGGAAAATAAAAGTATGCAAATGCTAATTCTACTAAGAAATAAACGGACAGGGTGCTATGGTAGGAGCAAAAGGGGGCAGGGATTTACGGAAGCAGCTATTCTTCAGCTCAAATGCCAACAGTTCCATAAAACCTTTCTTTATCTCTTCCTATTACTGTCCTTCTCTTTCATTCAAACTGTATGCCACATTCTACTTTTATTATAATCTTCATTTTACTCTAGCGCAATGACAGATAACACAACTGCAGCCTTATCTAAGCCTTGCCATCTGGCCAATGAGGATACTGAAGGTAAGGACGACATTTTACCTGCCTATGCTGTAACCACAGGATCTAGCAAGGTTCCTGGCACAAACTAAGTGCCCCAGGGATATTTGTGGAATAGAAATAAATGTTATTCTGTTCTTTGCTTCTGAACATGGAAGATTTATTCTACTTCAGATGGACTTCTCTAACAATCACATGTTGTGCTATTTATTTAATGAATTTTTCTTTCATATATTATAGACGGTAACTAAATCTGAAGTTAGAATCCTCAGAATTTTAATCAGAAAAAGGGTTCAGCATCTTGTGTCATGGGGCATTCTTAGAAGAATCCTAGACTAAAATCCCTACGGTAACACCTGATGATATTCTTTTCTCTCTATATTTTTTAAATACCTCCCTAACACAAAATCCTGCTGTTGCTTGTTCCACGATCTGGTCAAGAAGCGTCTGCTATGGAAAGCATCCTAATGGCTCTTTCTGTACCATGATTGATGTAGTGGATGGAAAATATATCAGTTATTCCCAGATCAAAAGTAAATAAGACAGGACTGGAGCGGTAGCTCAGCGGTTACAGTGCTTGCCTTGCATGCATAAGGACATGGGTTCAAATCCCAGCACCATGTACACAACAAGGTGTTGGAGCAGCGAAAATCACATGAAAAACTAAATAAAATTGATTCTCTCTTTTTAAAAAAATTATACACACACACACACATACATATATATATATATATATTATATATATAATATCAGCTCATGTAATTGGAAAATCCAGAGATGGGAATATCTTTTTTTTTTTTTTCAAGAACGAGGGGACAGTGAGAGAGACAGAAAGAGAGAAATGATTTTTACTTAGTTTTTCATGTGACTTTCATTCCTTGGACCCTTTGTTGTGTACGTGGTGCTGGGGTTTGAACTTGCGTACTCATGCATGCCAGGCAAGCACCTTAACCGCTGAGCCACCACTCCAGTCCCAAGATGGGAATATCTTGAATGAGGTTTGATCCAAAGTCTCAAGGACATCCAAACCATCTGGGTTCTGTCCATCTGTCCTCGTCAACTTCTCCTTAAAGATGGCTCCATTTCTGGTCCCAAGATGACTGCTTGCAGTTTCCAGAGCCACGTGCTTTCTCTTGTGTGTGTGGAAAAGTGTTCCAGCATTCTCAGGGGGGAACCTATAATCACCGCATGGTCTGCTTATGCCCTTGCGCCTTGATTTCCTCACTGCAGTCAAGAAGATGGAATATGATAACTGGCTCAGCCTAGGTCATCTATTCTACCGTCCAGGGGAGGCAGTAAAATCAGCTTCCACAAAATCACATAGATCACCAAAGGAAAGTGGAGACTGAGAAGAAGGCCTCCAACAAATGTGGACGAGGCACCATGTTGGTCAGCCTTTTGTTGCTCCAACGCTGGGGTTTGAACCTGTATGCCTACTGGAGGGTACAGGATCATTCGTCCACATGGGCAAGAAGAAAAGAAAGACAGGGCTTCTTCCATCTCCTTTGAAAATAGCATACTACTAAAAAAAATGCTTTTGCATTTATTTTTAGGGAAAATGTCCAATATAGGCAGCACTTTTAAATAAAATTATTCCTATTCTATGGGCTGGAGTGGTGGCTCAGGGTTGGAGAGCTTGCCTGGCAGGCACAAGGAAGCAAGTTCGAGCCCCAGCACCACTTATATAATGAAGAGTTGAAGCAAAGAAAACCACATGAAAAACTGAATAAAGTTGACTGTCTCTTTCTGTCTTTCTTACTGTCCCCCTCTCTTTAAAAAAATAAATAAATAAAAGGGCTGGAGCGGTGGCTCAGGGGTTTCGGTGCTTGCCTGGCATGCACAAGGACCCAGGTTCAAACCCCAGCACCATGTACACAACAAAGTGTCTGAGCAACGAAAGTCATATGAAGAACTAATAAAATTGATTCTCCCTTTCTCTCTCTCACTGTCCCTCTCTCTTTAATAAATAAAAAAAATTTAAAAATTATTCCTATTCTAAACTTTTAAAATCACTATGCGTAAGTAGAGATCAGATGACAATAAACAGTGTCTTAAACGTTCAATTTTCTAGCAGAAATGTTGATGTTTCACCTCTTGTTCAAGGGGAAATAACTTGAGAGAACTTTAAGGAGAGAAATTTCATTTGTCACCAGTTATTATGAACAAGTGACAGCTGCTAGGGAATTCCTGGATGTTTTCTGTTATCTCCACTTTTTCAGTTTTCCTCTGGCCCTCTGCCCACCTCCCAAGATCTCACTCTCTCTCTCTCTCCCTCTCAAACACACACACGCGCACACACACACACACTTTCTATTCCATCTTTCCAATTCCTCTACCCCCTCTTCTTCGTCTCCTCGTGTAATTCTCTTAGGCTTGCCTTCTGTCTTATCTCTCATAATTATTACTCTTTCTCCAAGTGGGCCCCAATGGGTGGATTAATATAGTAGAACTTTTTCACCAATGTCAAGAAAGCTGGTGTGAAGCTTGTAAGAGTGACTTGGAATCTGTAGGGAACTCCCAACTGGCATTCCTGTGGCCTCCATGCCCCTCAGAGGACAAAGTCTCCGCTGTCTAGTACGGAAATGCTCATTTTACCAAAATGCTCTGCATCCTCCAATGAAGGAGAGGAACTCCAATCTGCTTGCTGGTGAGCTCCGCGGCCTGGATCTTATCTCCCTAATCCTCACACCACCCTTGAGAGCTAAGAAGGCAGCTTAGTTTTCTCACCCTCATTTCAGAGTTTTGAAGGACCCGTAAGTACAGGCACTAACAGCGTGAGAGAATGACCAGATTTTTAGGCCGAGAGTATTATTGTCTTTACTTCTGACTGATTTTTCAACTCTATGACATTTCCTCAGAGTAGCATGAAATCTCTTTCCCAAATAACTTTATCTATTAACTATTAGTATTATCAAGGACAGCTCACAAACAAGAGACACCGACATTAAAGTCAAGCAAGATGGAATAACCCTTGCTTATAAAATTGTGCTTTGAGGTCAGCCGAAGCCAAATACAGGCTTCAAATAAGTAAAGGAAATTCATTGCATATTTCCCAAGGGAACCTAGTCTATAAAAAAAGCTTTGATTTGAAGCTTCAAAATAGCTATTTGTAATTATCAAATGCCTTTGTTTGGGAGATAACTCTGAGAAGATTAATATAAAATTTCTTCCAAGATGTATAGCATGAGCTGGATGCAGTGGTGTACACCTAGAATCCCAGCAGCTAAGGAGGCTGAGGCAGGAGGATCACAAGTTCAAAACCAATCTCAGAAACTTAGTGAGGCCCTAAGCAACTTAGCAAGACCCTGTCTCAAAATATGAAAAAGAACTGGGGAGAGCTGGAGCGGTGGCTCAGCGGTTTCGGCGCTTGCCTGGCAAGCACGAGGACCCGGGTTCAAACCCCAGCACCACGTACACAACTAAGTGTTAGAGCAACTAAGGCCATGTGAAAAACTAAATAAAGTTGTTTCTCCCTTAAAAAAAAAAGAACTGGGGATATTGCTCAATGATTAAGTGCCCAGGGGTTTGATCCCCAGTACCATAAGAAAAAAAAAAAAAAAAAAAAAGAAGTATAGTATGATATTTTTGACTACCATGTTCTAAATGACACAAGATCACTAATCATAAGGGGAAAAATAATTCTTCCGTTGGAAAGATAATTTAATACCTAGAGCTGGCTTACAAAAAATGAGAGACCAATGATGTTTTGTGCTTCCTTATGTCTAGTTTCAGAGGTTGCTGTCATGATGACAGACAAACATGCTATTTTCTGATAGTGAAGGATTTGCAATAAGCCATCTGTTAATTTTCTTCTGATTTCTTAGAAATTCGGCAGGGCCATCATGGTTTACAGACATTTTTACTAATAGAGAGCTCCATCTTGGCATTCAATCAACACTCTACAAACAGGTATTGACCTCCTGCTCATTTGACAACTTGCTATACAGCTGGCAGGGGGCCTACATAGTTCCTCTCCTCCAGGATCTCACAGTCTCAGGAAAAAAATCTGTTCATTTAAATATTTTAACTATAATATGGTAATTCATATATTACAGGCATCTGCAGTGGGTTTGGTGTGAAGTCTGGGAAAATGTCCTAAAGAGGCAACTTTTGAGCTAGAACTCGAAGAATGAGAAAGAATAAAGAGGCATGAAGGGGACTGGGAAATATCATGAGAATGGATTTTTTATTTCATGGGCTATAGGGAGACACTGAAGAATTTCAAGTAATATCAAATAAAATTAATTCTCTCTTACTCTCTCTCTTTCTCCCTTTAAAAAAAAAGAGAAGAAAAGAAAGAAAGAAAATCATCAGCGGCTATTGAATGATTGGATTGAGAAGAATGGAAAGGGAAAAATGTTTAACTCTCAGAACCTTTGCTTGGGCAGTGGGTTAGATAGCAGGTGGTACTCTTCATTGGAGTAGGGGAAAATAGCAAATTTTGACAGGTGTTTGGTACTTTGGGGACATTTTCCATTTGAGATGCTTGTAAGATATCCAAGTAGAGGGGCTGGAGCAGTGGCTCAGTGGTTTCAGAGCTTGCCTGCCAAACATGAGGACCTGGGTTCAAACCCCAGTACCACTTACACAACTAAGTGTTGGAGCAACTAAGGCCATGTGAAAAACTAAATAAAGTTGTTTCTCTCTTTCTCTGTCTCTCTCACTGTCCCTCTATCTTTAAAAAAAAAAAAAACCCAGGTAGAGATGTCTGGTAGCTAGATTCTTCTTTCTATACTCCAAAAGAAGTGGGGGCTATAGACACGTTTGAAGCTACAATGGATAAAACCACGATGCATGTGAAAGCCAGATGACTGAGCTGAGCACCTTGGAGAGCGCCCCATGGACCATGCTGGAGTCGGGAGGCGCCTGTAGGAGGAAAACCAGTAGCAGTGCTGTCATGAAACCCTGGGGGGATGAGAAGTTTACTTACATTGTCATCCCATTTCTCATTTTTAGCAATCACATATTTCTTTTCAAATGTGAAAAATACTAGATGAAAACAGATTTTAAGAGAGTGAAGGCTTGGGATTTAGCTCAGTGGTAGAACATGTGTACAGGCCCTGGGTTTGAAGAATAAGAAACTCAACAGCAAAAAGACAAACAACCCAATTTAAAAATAGGCAAATGAACCAGGCACAGCAGTGCTCTCCAGTAATTCCAGCAATTCATGAGTCTAAGGCAGGAGAACTACAAGTTTGAACTTGGCCTGGGGCAAGCAAGACTCTATTTCAAAATAAAATGAAAAGGGATGGGGTTGTAGATCAGTGGTGGAGCAGCCCTGGAATCAAACCCCAGCACCAAAAACAAAAAAACAAAAGAGAAATAACTCAGACATTTCTCCAAAGAAGATATTCAGGTGACAAATACACATATGAAAAGATGTCCAACATCATTAGACATTGGGGAAATGCAAATCAAAACTACAATTAAAGGGGGCTGGAGCGGTAGCTCAGCAGTTATTGTGCTTGCCTCGCATGCACAAGGACCTGGGTTCAAACCCCAGCATCATGTACACAACGAGGTGTCAGAGCAACAAAAGCCACATGAAAAACTGAGGTAAGAATTAATTGTCTCTTTCTCTCTCTCTTACTGTCCCTCTCTCTCTTAAAAAAAAAAAAAAAAAAACTACAATAAAGGGCTGGAGGTGGTGGCACATGCCTCTAATCCCAATGGCCCAAGAGGCCTCATGAGGCTGGAGGATCACCAAATTCAAAACCAGCCTCAGCAACTTAGCGAGATCCTGACTTAAAATAAAAGATAAAATGGGCTGGGGATATGGCTCAGTGGTTAAGCATCCCTGGGTTCAATCTCCAGTATCCCCACTCCCAAAAAAAGAAATCTATAGAAAAGGGCTGGGAATATGACTCAATGATAGAGTGCCTGCCTAGCGTGCACACCATACACGCACACACACTCACACACACACACAATAAAACAAATGCTTTACAACCAGTAAGGTAAACAAATTGTTTTGTTGTTGTTGTTGTTTTTTAAGAAAAAGAGAGAGAGAGAATCAATCTTTATTGAGCTTTTCACATGGCTTTTGTTGCTCTGACAGTTGTGTACGTGGTTCTGGGGTTTGAACTCCTGTACTTGCACATGCGGGGCAAGTGCTGTAACCACCGAGCCACTGGTTTCAAAATTTTGTTTTAAAATTGTTTTTAAAACAAAGTGAAATAGAAAATAAGGAATGCTGACAAGGATGTAAAGAATTGAAACCCCTGGGGGCTGGAGCAGTGGCTCAGCGGTTACAGTGCTTGCCTTGCAAACGCGACTATCCAGGTTCAAACCCAGGTTCAAACCCCAGAACCACATACACAATGAAGTGTCTGAGCAATGAAGCAATGAAAGTCCATGAAAAATTAATAAAATTGCTTCTGCCTTTCTCTATCACTGTCCCTCTCTCTTAAAAAAAAAAAAAGAATTGAAACCCCCAAATACAACTGGTAAGAATGTAAAATGGGGGGCTGGAGCGCTGGCTCAGTGGTTTCGGTGTTTGCCTGGCAAGCACGAGGACCCGGGTTCAAACCCCAGCACCACATACACAACTAAGTGTTGGAGCAACTAAAGCCATGTGAAAAACTAAATAAAGTTGTTTCTCTCTTTCTCAAAAAAAAAAAAAAATGTAAAATGGGGGCTGGAGTGGCTCAGCAGTTGGAGCACTTGCCTGGCATGTGCAAGGACCCAGGTTCAAACCCCAGCACCACATACACAACTAAGTGTCAGAAAAACAAAGGCCAGATGAAAACAATTAAGAAAAATTGATTCTTTCTTTCTCTCTCTCTCACTCTCTTCCTCTCTCTCTCTCTAAGAGAGAGAATGTAAAATGGTTCAGCTGCTTGGAAAAAGTTTGACAGTTCCCCTTAAATTAAACAGAATTACCATATCGCCCAGAAATTCTACTTCTTCACATATAACCTGCAAATTCAAAAACAGGTGTTACAGTTTAGATGAAAGGTGTCCCCCAAAAGCTCAACATGTGAGACAATGCAAAAATTCCGAGAGGTGAAATGATTGGTTACGGGAGCCTTAACCCAATAGGGCTTAACTGGCAACCGAAGGCAGGCAGGGTGTGGCTAGAGGAGTGGATCGTTGAGGGTGTGTCTTTGGGATGTATATTTTATATCTGGCTTGGAATTTCCCTCTCTCTGCTTTTTGATGCCTTGAGCTGCTTCCCTGGGCCACACTCTTCTACCATGACGTAAACCCTCATCTCAAGCCCCAAGGAATGCAGCTGGCCATCTAAGAAATAATACCTCCAAAACCGTGAGCCCTCAAATAAATGTTTCCTCCTAAAATTGTTCTTGTCAGGTCTTTTAGTCCCAGCAACAAAAAAGCTGACTAAAACAATAACTGTTTAAACAAAACCTTGTACATGAATATTCAGAGTCCCGCTCAACAATTGTCCAAGGACAGAAACAAACCCAAGGCCCATCAACAGATAGCTAAATAAAATATGATGAATCCGTACCATGGAATGTTATTCAGCCATAAAAAGGATGAAGTACTGATACAAACTATAGCATAATTGAAGCTGGAAAAAATTAGGATAAGTGAAGGAAGTCAGACACAAAAGAGTATATATCTTATGTTACATACAATAGATAGAAGAAGCAAAGCCCTAAAGATTAGTGGCTGCTAGGGACCATTGAGGAATGAGGAGGGGGAAGTGACTGCTTAATTTGTACAAGTTTACTGTTGCTGGTGACAAAAGAGTTTTGCAACTAGAGAGTGGCGACGATTGCGTGACTTTGTAAACATATTTAACGCTACTGAATCGTACCTTGTAAAATGGCCTTCAAGGCTAATTTTATGTTATGGATGTTTTGCCATAATACAAAAAGATAGAAAAGAAAGAAAAGAAAAGAATGAAAGTGAGGTCAGATGTGTGCTGCTAGGGCTGGAGCAGTGGCTCAACCGGTACGGCACTTGCCTGGCAAGTGCAGGGACGAGAGTTCAAACCCCAGCACCATGTACACAATGAGGTGTTGGAGCAATGAAAGCCACATGAAAAACTAAATAAAGTTGATTCTCTCTCTCTCTCTCTCTCTCTCTCTCTAGTGTGCTGCTAGGTGAGAACCATGAGGTTGAGCCCCTTAGTGACATGTGACATGGCTAAAAGCACAGAGCCAGATTGCAGTGAGCTGTAGATCAAAAAAATGGGGAATGAAGACAGTGGACGGAGACAGCTTTTTCTTGAAGTTGGACAGTGAAGCCAGGGGCTGGCAGGTGCGACCGGTTTAATACTTCCTCTGACAGCTCAGATGGGGAGCCGGTCGTGGAAGGGTCTTTCTATTTGGTTTGGTTCTGTTTCAGAGCGTGTATGTTTTAACATGAGAGTAGCTTGACTACATTTATTTTCCAGGAGGCAGAAGCACAAGAGAGAGGACAAAGATATAGGAGGAGATAACAGCATAGAGGTGACCTGGTCCACAATAAGACCCACACAGTGTGGGTGGACGCTTTCAGCTTTGTAGGGAAAAAGACAACTCTTCTTCAGAAAAGGGACATGGTCACCCTGAGGAAACATTTGGAGGTGAGAGAGCAGAGGCTGAAGGAGTTTGTGCCTGAGGGCTTCCAGCAGAGATTAGGAAAGTGAGCGTGAGCACCATCAAGTTAAGTCGCTCTCAGTCCTCACTACACACTACAATCATTTGAAGATCTTCTTGAAAAAATATTGATGCTCCACCTACACTTGGAGAATCTAATTCAATTGGCCTGGAGATTTCTCAAAAGCTCTTCAGGTGATTCTCACATGCAGCTATGGTTGAGACCTTCCATCCAGTCGTTAGCTCCGTTTACCACCTGCCTCCTGGTGATCCTTCTGGCTATTTCTGTATTGGGGATAGACAGGAACCCACATGATACATTGTTTAACTGTGGCAGAGGTCTCCAGGGGACTAACATAGGCCCTAGACGTGGGTCCCCAACTTGCATAAAGGCTGTTGGCCTCACCCTGACTCCCCTTGACTATGCCGAGCTATTTGGAATCCCATCGCCACTATACAGAAACACATGAATAAATAATAGTAATGCACGATATAAGGAAGGACTACTATAAGCCTATTTATTTATTTAAGTATTCTAATACCAGGGGCTTTGAACTCAGGGCCTTACACTTGGTAGGCAAGTGCTCTACCATTGAGCTACATCCCTGCCCACTGTTGTTCTGAGACAGGGTCTCGCTAAGTTGCCCAGCTGTGTAAGCTGGACTGGAACCGGTGAACTTGTGATCTTCCTGCCTTGGCCTCCAGAGAAGCAGAGATTACAAGAGTGCAGTGCGGCACCCTGAGTTATCTCACTTTACGCTTCGTAACCATCCACTGTGGTGAACGCCACAGTGAGTTCCACTGTTTAGGTAATTCACCAAACTGCTGAGTTTATTTGAGATCACAAAGTTTGAGTGTGGCAAAGGATGGAGTGTGTGTGTGTGTGTGTGTGTATGTCTTGGATATATATTCCAAGTGATACATACATACTCCAAGTGGAGAAATTACAGTGTGTTTGTACAGCCTGGGCAACAGAGTAAGCCTCTATCTTCAAAAAAGCAAAATAAAAATGAACAGAAAGACATACATTGAGTTCTTACTCCCATCCCTGTGTCTATCTTCCCTTCCAGAATGACCAATGGCCCTGATTTGGCAAGGAGACAGGACTGTCAGTGGTAAAACTAGGGTAGTCCCAGGCAAACTGGGGTGGTTCATCACCCTACACTCATCTCCTTCGGGAATCATATATATTTGGATGAATTTTGTTCACATGAAGACAATGTCAAGCAACAGGACACCTCAACCTCAGAGACCTTCCCACACCAAGGCCCCTCACGAAGGTATGGCCATCCTGACTAACAGTACAGATTAACTTTGCCTACTTTGTATTTTAAATGAATGGAATCATACAGCTAAAATAAAAAAAGAAAAAAAAAATGAAAATGTATGAAAGGTACATGTGGAAGTTGAGATCTGTAACTGGCTGCCTGAACACTTTTCCTACTTGGGAACCTGTGGGAACATCTTCCACGCCTTCAGGTTTTACGTGTGCAACAGACCAGTGGTGTAAAATGCAGAGTACTCATTTAAGATCATCTCCCAAAGTTAACTTTTGAAAACTTCTCAGAGACCCCTACAAAGAAATTAAATGCAAACTTGGGTTATCAGTCAGGCAAGAAGAGCCAGGCACAGTGGTACACACCTAAAATCTCAGCTACTCGGGAAGCTGAGGTAGGGGAATCGCAAGTTCAAGGTCAGCCTGGGCAACTTAACAAGAAAAAATTGAGAAATAAATTTAAAACTCTGGGATGAGTAAAAGGTGAAGTAAAGAGCTGGGGGTGTAGCTCAGTGGTACAGAACCCCTGATTTCCATCTTTAGTACTTCAAAAACTCAATAAGATGAGAATAAAATATAATTACAAATAGCTACATTATTTACGTTAACATTCCACTTAACTCTAAGTGTTGTTAAGCATGGACAGTTGAGCATGATGCAGTCTATGCCCTTAAATATTTTAAATTTATTCATAAAGATACAATATATATTCAAATAATTGTAAAACAAAATAGTTTGCAATAAGTTCCTTAAAAGCAATAATACAGGACTGGAGAGGTAGCTCAGATGTAAGGTTCCTGCCTGGCGTGTGCAAGGACCCAGGTTTGAACTCTAGAACCACATACACAAGTAAGTGTAGGAAAAACAAAAACCAGATGAAAAAATAAATAAAATTGACTCTATCTCTCTTAAAAATATGTATATATACAAAGCAATATTACAGGAGTCAGATTTTGTTGAATTTTATCATCTAAAGTGATAGTTTTCTGAGATACACATGAGTGTGGAATTATCTTCAAAATGGGAGATTAATTGACCAATATAATTTAAAAGTCAAGGTTTAGCTCTTCCAAGTATCTCGCATAAAGATCTTGGGGCCATAGATTAAAATTTTGAAAAGCAGAGAGGCTGAACGAACAAGTAAAACTTGATTCAGAGTTTAGAGCACACAAAGCGGGGGAAATATGGAGAACAATTCTTGAACAAAACCAGGAAACTTTGAAGAGCAACTTGGCTCTATCTAGCCGTAGTCAAAGTTTATTTCCTATAGCACATTCCCAACTCCAGGTAAGCATTCCCAAGAATTGCTCCAGCACAGGCACAAGGATGCTTGCATCAGGGTGCCCCACACATTATTTGTGATGGGAAGCATGGTTAGAAAAACCAAAATTGTTGACCAGGAGTGGCATGCACAAAGAAAGTGTGACATATGGAATACTAGTTTAGTTGATTACCACCTGGCAGTTAGAAACAAACTACATCAATTCACACGAGAAATATGCTCGGGCCGGGCACAATGGTGCACACCTGGAATCCCAGCAGGAGGCTGAGTCAGGAGGATCACAAGGGGAAAGCCAGCCTCAGCAACTTATCGAGAACTTGTAACAAAAAATAAAAAGGACTGGGATGCGACTTAATGGTTAAGTGTCCCCTGGGCTCAATCCCTGGTACCAAAAAAAGAAAAAAAAAAAAAGAAAGAAAGAAAATGAAATCTATATGAAGTGTCTACCATATGCCCAGTGCTATTCCAGTTGCTGGGGATTAAGGAATGAGAAAGACAAAGTCCCTGTCCTCAGGGCGCGTACAAATAAATTGAAATATCCTAGCCCAGAGAGAAAGCAGAAACATTATATGGAGGAGGAAAGTAGATTGTGAACACTACATGTAAATTCTTCAATTATCCACCAAACAATCCTACATATAATTTGCATATATGTAAATGTATTCTTTAACGACCTTACAGCAGGTTTGAAGGTAGGGATTGCTTCTGAAAAGAGAGAAGAGAAAGGACTGAAAATACTGGTTAACAGGAACTTCGGTTTTATCTGTAACTTTCATTTTCATTGGGAGAAAAGATAAAGCAACCAGATCCTAATACCAACAACGGTCGATCCATTGCATTTTTTGAAACATTTACTTTAATTTTTGTGCTTTATTACTTTCCTAAAATTAAAGAATCTGTGACAAGGGAGTTTAGAGTTAAGGAACAGAAAGTCCGATTTACAGAGAAAAGTCTTAGAGGAGATGAGCTCAACCTAGAACAAGGCGGATGTCTCTTCGCTGAAACAGAAGAGTGGACGCAGCAGTGGATGAAGGAAAGAAGAAGAAGTGAAGAAGGAGTTGGAGATTACAGATGACCTTGAACTTCACCAAAGCAGGAGGCAAGAGAACCTCTGAGAGCTAGGGGATGGGAGATCAAGCAGAAAGTTTCAAAAATAGGAAAAAAGCTTTTAATAACCAATGTAGGAAACTCATTAGTGAGACTCCAAGAGATTAATAAAAGGATTACAGAGCAGGGATAAGAGCCAGGTGAAGTGTAGTAGCATGAATTTGCAATGAACTGAAACAGAATGGTTTCATGTCTTTCTCCAGCAAGGCGGGGGGGGGGGGGAGATTAATTGGTATTAGTGAGCTTGATTTAGGAATTGATTTGGGGGACACTTGATGGAAATGAAAGGTAAGATACACCAGAATCAGAAAAGTATCATTTAAAGTTCTCAACCATGCCGGGTGCAGTGTTGCATGCCTATAATCCCAGGAACTCAGGAGGCTGAGGCAGGAGGAATGCAAATTGACAGCCAGCCTCAGCAACTTAGCGAGGCCCTGAACAACTTAGCAAGACCCTGTCTCAAAATTTTTAAAAATTTAAAAAGGGCTGGTGATGTGACTCAGTGGTTAAGCGTCCCTGGTTTCAACTCCCGGTGCCTACGTAAATAAATAAAAGTTAAGTTCTCAACCAGAGAGTTAGATTCAATAGAGAGAAACAATGGAATTGGGAAATGCTTTGGCTCTCCTGGACTAATGGTTGGCAAAGGCATGACAGACCTGCCAACTATGCCAACCCAAGGCCCCAGGCAGACATCACTCGTCGATCTTAGTGCACTTTATTACCAAACCAAGGCAAGAGCTCAAACGATACTCAATTCAGTACTTCAGGAATACAGTTCCAGAAGAGTAGAGAGGATGTGAAATGTGGCAATTGCTGGGTACACCTATCCTAGTGAGCTCCTCCAAGGCCTCAAACTCGGCATATTCATCTTCGAATCTCCAAGTTTCACACCAGGTCCATAAAAGCTCTCCCTCAATCCACAATGGTGGACTGCAAGAAGAGAGGAGGGGAGGGATGGAACAAAGTCCACAATGAAAACAAAGAACAAGACCAGGAAAAAAAAAATCAAAGAAAACAAGATTGAGGTCAGAAAGGGAGGCTCTGAGCTTATGATCTTTGAGGTGGAACTGTGGCAAATAGGAAAAGAAAGTTATAGGTTTGCCTTTTTTAACAAATTAAGAAATACATTAATACTGTTGATTCTAAATTTTCTTCTATGAAGTCTTCTCATTCTTTTTCTGGTATGTCATATGTAAGTTAGCTCCTGAAAGGTGACTATTATTGCTGACCTGTAACTTTAGGCATAGTAGTCTTAAACTTTTTCCACTTGAACATTTAAAAACCAATAGTTCAGTAGTGTTTTGTTTACATATCATCAATTCTGATGAGTAATAAACACTTTGTGTCACACTGCTACAGAACTATAGTTTTTTGTTTGTTTGTTTTTTTAAGAGAGAGAGGGATAATGAGAGAGAAAGAGAGAAAATCATTTTTATTTTGTTTTTCACGTGGCTCTTGTTGTTCTGACACTTGGTTGCTACCTGGTGCTGGGGTGCAAACCCGCATACTTGCGCATGCCAGGCAAGCACTGTAACCACCCAGCCCCTTTTGTCTTGTTTTTTGGCTTTTTGCTTTATTTTGTTTGGGTTGTTTTGACCTGTTTGGGCTTTGGTTTTGTTTTGCTTGCAGAGGTGGGGGTGTAACCCAAGTCCTCATGCTTAGGCAAGTAACCCCACTGCTAAGCTATATTTTCTGTCGCAAACTGTACTATTTTCTTTTCTTTTTTCTTTTTTAAGAGAGAGAGTGACAGTGAGAAAGAGAGAGAAAAAGAACAAATCAATTTTATTTAGTTTTTCATGTGGTTTTCGTTGCTCCGATACGTTGTGTTCGTGGTGCTGGGGTTTGAACTCAGGTCCTCCCATGTGTCAGGCAAGTGCTGTAACCGCTGAGCCACCGCTCCAGCGCCCCGCAAACTCTAGTATTTTAATTGACAAAAGCGTGGGATTTTTATGCTAATTTTTTCCTGTAAGAAGCATGGAAAACTTTGGCTAAAGTCTACTATAATATGAAATACAGGAAAACTGTTTCTGATTCTTCTGATCCTGAATTTGAAGAGAATATTTAGGATATTTAATTGCCCCAACTTTTCAACCATTGAAAATTCTGTAATGAATTGCAGTTGCAAATATTTTTTGTAACGCTATCTTAACATTTATCTGAAAATAAAATTAAGTGCTTTTCTCCCATGTCATGACTCAAATTAGCTATACAAGGTTGCTAACTGGATCTTTTATGGGAAGATCGGATCTTTTCATTGGTCTGTTTGTTGTTAAACTGTCTATGGTGAACTTGTCATAGGACAAAATAAGCCAACCCTTTATTTTTTTGATTCCAGGGATTGAATCCGCAGGCACTTAATCACTGAGCTATGTACATCCCCAGCCCTTTTTTAAAAATCTTTATTTTGAGACAGGGTCTCACTAAGTTGCTAGGTATAAGGGTTCAGTATGGGAAGGTCAAAAATGTCTAGAGGTATATAGTGATGATGTTTGTATAGCAATGTGCCTGTACAAATTCCCCTGAACTATACACCTGAAAATAGTTGAGATAGAGAATTTTATTATTATTCTACTACAATAAAAAACAAAATAAAGGTGAATTCAACTATATTTTCATAAGCAATGGGAATTGCAGCTGATTTCAATTCATTATCATATAGCTAGAATTTTTTAAATTTTTATTGAGTTGTTGTACAATCATAAATGCATATTTAGCAACAATATAAATGCCCCTGATCCTAATCCAGAATCACCCCCACATGGCCCACACCCCAGTCTCTTGACTCTTCTATCTTTCCCCCCTAATAGGTATAAATGTCCATCTATATATGATCGTGCTTTTTACAGAATTAAATGATTGCATTAAGTATTATTTGGCCTCTCTGGTGAGCAAAGAGGAAGCTACATTGTTGATTCCCCGGCTATCCCTCCCTATCCTTCTTCCTTCTACCCTCCCCCTTGTCTCTCCCTTCCCACCTTCCCCCCACTTAACATGAAAACGTTGCTAATCCAAAAATACATACATTTATTTTAAAGTCTCTAATATTTTGGCTCGACATTTAATAAAAGATAGACTGGATAGGACACTTAAGAAAGAAAAGGCATTTAATTATTTAAAAAAATGGTAACGCATAACCCACATGGTTATAACTACACCACTTTGTAAACACTGAAGTTTTTCATACAGGCATTAGATTGGAAATTGCAATTCTATTATTTTGGATTGAGAAGTTTGGGGTTTTTACATATTTGACATTATTTAAAGTATTCACTTAGGTTACTGGGATAAGCCAAAAATAGAAATGCTGAAAAAGGGAAATTTTTCTTTCTTTCTTTTTTAAAGAGAGAGGGACAGTGAGAGAGAGAATCAATTTTATTTAGTTCTTCATATGACTTTCGCTGCTCTGTTACGTGCGTGATGCTGGGGTTCAAACTTCCGTCCTTGAGCATGCCAGACAAGCACCATAATCACTGAGTCACCACTCCAGTTCGAAGCCTTGAAACTTTTTAATGTGAAGATTGTTGAAAAAGAAAAAAATTTTTTTTGTACCAGTAATTGAACCCAGAAGGGCTTCCCATTAAGCCATATCCCCAGCCCTTTTTATTTTTTATTTTGAGTCAGGGTCTTGCTAAGTTGCTTAGGGCCTTGATAAGTTGCTGAGGCTGGCTTTTAACTTGCAATCCTCCTGCCTCAGCCTCTGGAGTCACTGGGATTACAGGTGTGCACCACCACACAGGACCCAGCTTGCTGAAATATTTGTTCAGTACAATATACCTCAAGGAAGATAGAAAAGTCAGTTACATTAATGTGCCTTTATTCTCAAAGTGTTTTCTTAGCTTTATTCAGTGTATAAAAGATATTTCCAATAATGTTGATGACCATGTAGAAAATTGATAACTGATCCACCTCCCACCCCACTCTCCACCCCCAAAAACTAAAATAAAATGCAAGCCACTGGGCTGCACTGTGCTCTCAGTTGCTTTGTTACCCTGAGAAATGCAGAGGGCTGGTGGAAATTATCCTGTAATGAGCAATCCATCTGGCTGCACCTAAAAATGGAATAGAAATGCCACCCTTGACTTTTCCATGGTAGTAAATTAAAGTCTAATGTATAGTTCTAATTGCTAACATTTTCTCTCTAATTACGGTTCAGTTTGGCTAGGATTTCTGACAATCCCCTTGTTCCCCTAAAGCAAACACCAGAGAATATTCTAACCCCACTGGTGGCATTTATTAATAACCCCCTTGACAGATGAAAAAAATCATTATTCTATATTAGACAGGAAAAAATTTTCCCAGCAAAAGCTAATTGATT
>PVKS010013907.1:0-49656 GCA_004027875.1 Aplodontia rufa | reverse complement strand
TGTGTGTGTGTGTGTGTGTGTGTGTGTGTGTGTGTGTTTGCAGGATGTTGAGAATGTTCTAAAATTAGATTGGGGTGATGGTTGCATAATTCTGCAAATATAGTAAAATATTGAATCATGAATTTTAAATAGATGAGTTGCTTGGTATGTGAAGATGTTAAAAGAAGAAATTAGGAATAATACCATTATAAAGCAGGAATTCAATTTAAGAGTCAGTAAAATTGATAAACCATTAGGTAATGTAATTAAGAAAAATATAGGACAAATAAAACAAAATGAGCAATAAAAGTAACATCTTATAGGAACAAAACAAATCCCCCAAAAGCACAAGGCCCTCCGCCCATTTCCATAAGGAAATTATATTCCTAAAGGAAATCAACTTAATTTATTTAAGACCAGAGAAAAGGAAACTTCCTAATTTGTTTTTATAAAATGAGTTTTTATAAAATGAGAAGATTCTATCAAAACTTTAAAAAGATTAAGAAATACCTGAAACCTTTTTGAGGAAGCACCTAAAAGAAAAATTGACGGAGTATTATCAGAATCTGAATGCAAAGGCAATTTTGTAAATATGTAAGTTATCCCCAATTAATATATTAATTGAATGCAGTTCTGACCAAAATCTAAAGAGTTTTCAATAGAATCTGAATTAAATCTTCTTTTGAAATTCTTAGTATTGAATTTTTTCAGCTATATTAAAAAATTGGAATAGTTTAATTTATCACTTTGTTTAAAGCACTTGCCTAGCATGCATGAGGCTCTGGGTTCCATCCACAACACCAAAAATACATTTTTTTAGAGGGACAATTTTATTTAGTTTTTCACATGAGATTCATTGCTTGGACACTTTGTTGTGCTGGGGTTCGAACCTGTGTACTAGCTCACTCCAGGCAAGCACTGTAACCCCTGAGTCACCGCTCCAGCCCCACCAAAAATACATTTTAAAAATTAAAAATAAAAAAACTGTACCTGGGGGGCTGGAGCAGTGGCTCAGAGCTTGCCTGGCATGTGCAAGGATGCAGGTTTGAACCCCAGCACCCACATACACAATTAAGTGTCAGAGCAACAAAAGCCATGGAAAAGCTCAATAAAAATTGATTCTCTCTCTCTCTCTCTCTCTCTCTCTCTTACTATCCTCTCTTTAAAAAATAAAAATAAAAAAATAAATTACCAACATAGGGTCAAAGTTGGGACAAGTCTTTTTTAAGCTCAATTGAAGAGTAACTAGTCATGAAAAAGTGATGAAGAGAAACGTTCTCTAATGCTTATCTAATGTTAGATAGCAAATCGAATTAGACATGCATTTTGTGGGCATTTAGAACCTTATAAAGCTCATTTTCAAATCAGTGCAAGAAAGAATGCCTTAAAAATTAATAAATATCATTGGGTAAATTAACTACAAAGTTGGGAAGAATTGACGTTAATTTGCAACATATGAAAAGTAAATTTCATGTGAATTAAGGGCCTAACCATAAAATTAAGCCTATAAGAGAACTAGATAAAAATTTGGGGAGAATGGATTCATAATCCTGGGTGAGCGTCTTCCCAAATCATGTATGGATGACAGATTTGGTTACTCTAAAACTCTACAGTTGTACACAGTGAAACAAAGTTACATACAGGTAAGAGACTTGGGGAAACACATTGCCACTTAAATCAGATCAAGGAAGTGGAGCCAGAGATCTGATGTAGACGTGTTCAGGAGCATAAGGTAGAGTCACCCAGGCACAAGATGCATGGCTTCCCAAGTCGTGTCCCAGAAATAGGTTGGGTGGGTGATGGGGTGGGGTAATTATTTCCTTAAGTTTTTCTGAATTTTCGGTTTTTCTTCACCACGACAGCGTGCTACGTTTGCAATGAACGTTTTTTTTTTTTTTTGTTTTTTTGTTTTTAAAGAGAGAGGGACAGTCAGAGAGACAGAGAAAGAAACAACTTTATTTAGTTTTTCACATGGCCTTCATTGCTCCAAAACTCAGTTGTGTACGTGGTGCTGGGGTTTGAACCTGGGTCCTCGTGCTTGCCAGGCAAGCGCCGAAACTGCTGAGCCACCGTTCCTGCAATGAACGTTTTAAACGTTCCGAAACAACAGGTCTGGACAGCTGAGATTGTTCCCTGTTTGCCGTGTTGTTTCCCCGAGTTTATTTTGGGTTTAGGACGGGGAGCACCCGGGAATTTTTGCTTTGGCTTACCACGACCTCATTCCAGAAGTGAGTCCTTTCAGACACTTAAAAACGAAATGCTGCGGGACGGGACCAAGCGTGGATCCTGCAGGTGCGGGAGACTTGGGTGCCGGCTAGCACCCTAGCACCTCGCACTTGCTCACGCCACAGTTCTCCCTGTCCCCTACCCCAGTGCCATCCGCATAACTCATTCCACCCGGTCAGCCCGAGTCACACGCAAGAATTCATTCCTGGCTCGCGCGTCAGCGTGACTCCGCGTCCGCACGTCCCGGACCGGCACGGGAACGCCCCCGCCCCGCCCCGCCCCGCCGCTTGTTGTGTTGTCATCACGTGGCCCGGGCGGGCCCTGACGTCAGGCAGGGGAGGGACCGCGCAGGCGCAGAAAAGGGGGCGGGGGACTCGGCTTGTTGTGTTGCCGCCCGAGAACCCGAGACGCTGCTTGTTGCGGCCGCAGCTCCTCCTGCCGCCCGACCATGTCGTCTCATTTAGTGGAGCCACCGCCGCCCCTGCACAACAACAACAACAACTGCGAGGAAGCGGGACAGGCTGTGCCTCCGCCAGCCGGCCTCAACAGTGAGTGCTCGGCCGACGGGCTGGGTGGCGGGGATGGGGGAGGTGGAGCCGCTCGGGCGGCCGCCGCCAGCGCCGCGCGGGGGGCGGGAGGAGAAGGCCGCCCATTGGCCCGGGCGGAGGATGTTCGGGTGAGTGACAGCGCGGGACCCCTGTCAGGAGGAGGCGCTCGGGTTCCGCCCCCGGCCTGTTGGTCTCCCCCGCGCGGGTCCTGGGCTGGGGGCGCCGGAGGCCGCGGTCGCGGGCCGTGCTGACGGGGGGCGCGGAGACCCCGGCGGCGGCCCTGACGCGGAGCTCGCGGGCGGCGCAGGGCGGGCCGTGGGGGCGGAGCGGGCTGCGGGGGGCCGTGGGCCGGGGCTGGGGACGTGCGGCGGGGACGCCGGGGGATGGACGCGGCGGCCGGGGCGGGGCGCGGGCGGCCGGGACGTGCGGCCGAGCAGGTGTGCGGGGCCCGCCCGCGCGGCGGAGCTGGGCGACCTGCGCCCGCGGGCGGCGTCCCTGGTCGCCGCACGCGAGTCTGGAGAACCACTTGCTAATTCAGTGGTTGCTGGAATCACGTGTGGGGTCGCGGAGCTCGGCCGCGGGTTTTCCCCCCTTTTCCTTTCTGAGGTTCTCCCGAGTTGCTCCGCTCGTTCTGTTCCTGTTTTAACGGGGCTGTGTGCTCAGCAAACCTGCTTGCACCGCCCGCGGCTGCGCCCGTCGCGGAGTCTGGACGGGGGTTTTCGGAAACGCAGCTGAAAACCAGGCGTGCGAGCCGTTGGAAGTTGGTGGACAGGAAGGCGGCTCCCCCAGCGGCAGTGGTTTTCCTGCTTTCTGGTGCTCGGACATCTTGTCCTGCTGTCGTGAGAGCGCCTGGTCCTGGGAAGGTTCTTGCCTAACCTTGCTGCAGTTCCTCTGTTGTGAAAGAGGTCGTGGGGGCAGTGCCTAGGGCCAGAACAAAATGCTAAAAAACCACTTGGATGCTTAAAGGTCAGGCAGGCTGTGCTCGAGGGGAAGAGGCTTCCTAAACATTTTAGGGAAGAGCGCTCCTGCCCTCACTTGGGTGGGGGCGTAATTGGATATTTTAAGACGCCTTCACTGCTTGTTTCTGCTGCCCCCTCCTTTATGGGCTCATTTCCTAAATGTGGATTTTTAAAGCTTTCTGTATACAGTGTTCTGTATCTCGCAGTAAATAAGGGTGCATGTGTTTATCTTTAAATGTTACTTGTATTACATATTAAAATGCAACTTTACCCTTTTTTTAAAGCGTACTCTTAGGTGAATTTTGGGATGAGGAGAGACTTTAGAGCTAACTGTCCGCTGCTCTTTACTGGTAAAGAAACATGTCTGCAGTCAAGGGCAAGTCCAGAGCTGGCTGGGACCTAAAGCCCTGTTGCCACCTTCCTCCAATCTGGTGCTCTGAGGACACTGCTTTTCTTTGGGCCTGATTGTGTATCTCTCAGAATGCTGTTCTGCCTAACTTACGAGGGGCCAGCCTGTCTTGTCTCTTTTTAGTGTTTTATTTCTTAGTTGAGTATAATGTTTTCTTGTGTGTTCGATCAGTACATGTACATGACTTCACAGAAGCCAAAGGGCTTTTAATTTTCCTTTGTCCGTTTAACCAAAAAAGGGGAGGACCGTGAACTATACATGATTGTTTATCTTGGTGTCTGGCGGACCTGTGAGGTGTTTGGTGTCTTTGGCCAATCAGTTCCTGCTACGTTTTTATTAGGTCTTACAGAAGTGGAAGAACGCTCAGCCTGCATTTGATACCAGATGTTGCTTTGGGAAATCTGCTAGACAAAAATATTTTGTTTGGAATAGGCTGAACTTTTCAAAAGTTACTGAAAAGCTTTTTGATAATGCCATATTGAATCACTGTCTCATGTTGCTCTTTGTTTGCTTTTTAAAGCTCATTACACAACACTGGACTGAACAAAAACAAGAAACCTTATTGATTACTTAAAGTGAGTTTTAGGCCCTGGGCAAAACAACTTATTCAGGTGTCTAATGCTATCTGAATTGCTAAGTTCTAGTACTTTGTTGGATAACTTTGTACAACTGTGAAAAACAGGAGATGAAACTCACAGATTATCTCTGGTGTGGGATTTTATCTTTAGTTCAGAGGTCAAAGCGGAGTTTCAATAGGAAATTATTGAAATATTTGAAATAGCGAAACCTTTCTTTGATTTTATTTATTTATTGTGCCACTCTAGGGGGATCATACACTTTAATTACAAATCGGAGGGCAAACATCCAAAGTTGAGATGTTGTTTCCTGTTGCTAGTTTTTTTAAGAAAACTACCAAGTTCCTTGAGCGTATTTGAGTAAGACTTTTTATTTTTATTTTTTAAAGAGAATCAATTTTATTTATTTTTTCATCTGGCCTTTGTTTCTCTAACACATTTAGTTGTGTATGTGGTGCTGGGGTTCAAACCTGGGACCTCACGCATGCCAGGCAAGCCCTCCAACCTCTGAGCCATAGATCCAGCCCCTGAATAAGACTTCTGTATCACAAGATTCAGTGGGTCGTTGGAGGAAAATTAATAGTGTTATTCTTACTGCTTGAAGTGGGGAAAAGACTTTTCTTTCTTTTTAAAGCTCTTCAGACAGCGTTCTTGCTCCCTGAGTGTGGGAAGAGGGCTGGAGGGCTTTTAAGGCTGAGACACATGAAATGCCCAGGGCCACCCTTTTTCTTAGAAGAATGCCAGTGGCTGTGGAGGGCCTGGTCTGGGTTCTAGCATCAGGTGCCTGGAAAAAAAGCCAACAAAAGGGCTCTAAGGAAAGAAGGTAACATGAGCATGAGCCACACACAGCCTGGAAAAATTGGGGGGAAATGAGAAATAATCCTCCTCCTCCCTCCCCAGCTCTCAAGAGGATTGAACTGGTGAATCTGAACCTTAGGAGTGCGTGTACTCACAGTTATTGGACCACCTTCATGATCTCAGCAATTCCCGAAGACTTAAACTAGAAAATATGTCGCTGTGTACATGCGCCGATTGGCATGAACCAGCTTTCAGCTTGCAAATGGTCCAGTAAAATAATAGTGAAAACATCCAGCTTTTCCCGAAGTGCATGTTAGGAAGAGAATTCACTCCGAGCTGGGACGCCGTGGTTCCTTTCCAAGTGAAAAGGGACTTCGTGAGGACTGGGAAAGTGAGAACACTAGGAAAGTCCTGGTCCGAAAGTCAGGAAGGGGTGAATTGGGTGATGGCAAAAAAGCACGGTAGCGTATCTCCTGAGAAGGAAGAATGTGCTTTTTTTTTTTCTTTGTTACTCAAAAGGTAAAGCTAACATGTAGCCTCTTACCGTGTACATAACTTTTTCCATAACCCCTGGATATTTCCATAGATAATGTTTCTAAAAGAGAATCGCTGAGTTAAAGGAAATTTACCTTTTTAAGGCTTTTAATACATATTGCCAAGTTATTCTCCAAAATGTGCATTGAAGACCCAAATACAGTAACAGTATTAAAAACAATAAGAGTATTAAAAACTGCTGAGCGGTGGCTGAACAGTTACGGTGCTTGCCCGGCATGCACTAGTACACAGGTTCAAATCCCAGCACCCACGTACACAACTAAGTGTCAGAACAACGAAAGCCATGTGAAAAACTCAATAAAAATTGATATTCTCTCTCTCTCTCTTTCACTGTCCTCTTTATTAAAAAAAAAAAAAAACAAGCAACAGTCATTTGTGTAATGGTCCCCGTTGCCATTGGATATGGTTAAAGTATGGTATATATTTATACGCAGTGCCATGCAGTGGTAAGTGAGGTAGACATGGAATGAATGTCCCTAAGTATTGATATTGAAAGGTATCTCTAAAATTTTAGGTGAAAAGCAAAAGCATTACTTAACAGAAATGTACGTACAGTAGTTTTCTGTTTGTTTATAAATACAAACACAAGGGCAGCATGGTGGCACACATCAGTAATCCCTCCACTTTGGAGGCTGAGGCAGGAGGATGACAAGTTTGAGGCCAGCCTCTGCAACTTAGGGAGACCTTTGTCTTAAAAAATCTAAAGAGTGGGATGTAGGTCATTGGTGGAGTATCCTTGGATCCAATCCCCAATATCAAAACAAAACAAGAACAAAAAGCAAAAAAAAAAAAATTCTTTTTTTTCAATAATATTTTTGAAAAATGTCCAAAAGTCTCGAGATAAAACCACTTAGTATGGTTTCCTTTGAGAGTAGGAACAGGAGGTTGGGAGGAGAGTCATTAATTTTTACGTTTTATGTTGATTGTATTTTCCAGGAACATGCTGTTTTTTACAATCATGATTTTTAAAAGTTACAGAATATAATTATTGTAGCTGACATGTACACCGGGACTCTTGTCTTTTTTTTTTCTTTTAAAGAGAATCAATTTTATTTGGATTTTCATCTGTTTTTCTTTGTTTTTCGGACAAATAGTTATTATATTTGTGGTGCCGGGGTTCAAATCCATGTCCTTGGGTTGTACTGCTGATCCACCATCACTCCAACTCCGACCCTTGTCTTTTCATGCACTTTAATTAGCATTCATTTAGAACGAATCACTCTGAGGTGGATACGCTGTTATCCCTGTTTTCCTGAGGAAACACAGACACAGAGAGATTAAGCAACTTGTCCAGGGGGTGAGAGCTCTAAGTGGTAAGTAGGACCAGGTTCAGTGTGCTTTTAGCTACTGTGTTAGTATTTGCCTAATAAAAATATGGTAGGTGTATTAAGGCTATGATGGAGGTTACTTTCACTAAATTTTAAAAAGAATATGTTAGATTAATGATGGTTCATATATTTTAGTGCAGAAAATATAATTCACATACTGGTTTGGAAGTCCTTCAAAAAGTAAGGAGCAGGGACTGGAGCAGTGGCTCAGCAGTTACGGCGCGTGGCCTGGCCTGCACAGGATGTGGTTCAAACCCCAGCACCCTGTGCACAGCAAAACCACATGAAAAACTAAATAAAAATTATTCTCTCTTTTTCTTTCTCTTTAAAAAAAAAAGTAAGGACCAGGGACTGGAGCAGCAGCCCAGCCCAAAAGCCAGGCACACGCGAGGACCCAGGTTTGAACCCCAGCACTGCATGCACAACTAGGTGTTGGAAAAACAAAAACCAGATGAAAAATTAAAAAAAATTGATTCTCCCTAACTCTCTCTCTCTCAAAAAAACAAAAGAAAAAGGATGGACCAGAAAATCTGGCACTGTTACTGTGTTTTTCTTTCTGATCAGATGGACTCCGAGTGCACATTTAATTGTGTTCTAGGGAAGACTGACTTCCACAGAGACCCATCTGGAACTCTTGGTTCCTTAGTTCTGTTTCTGCCAGAATAGCTCAAGGCTTTGTTTATTTTACACATCAGGCTTCTGTACAAGAAGAACTGTTCTCATTGGTTTCAGAAGAAGTGTCAAAATTCTAGAGGTGGTGGGAATAAGGAAAAAGTTAGTTTGCTATTTACCATTCTCCCATCTTTTTCTACGTCTGAGTCTCTCTCCTTTTCTCCCCAAAGTATTTCCCAGAGCCCTCAATTTAAAGATGCTTTTGACATATGTCCTGAGGACTCCAGATATTTAATTACCTTCAGTGTTAGCTGTCCCTTAGCTCTGCTGCTTGTGTTACTGTTTCCAGCCTCTAGTCTGTCTGCTTGTGGATAGAGAATGAGGTGTGGCACCAGTGTTGCTTGGTGGCACAGTCCTAAGAAATAGGAGGTGAGTCTGGGACTGACAGCTTTCTGTGGAAAGGACAGGATAAGTTTATTTAGCAAACACTGTTCTGAGAACATACTTTATGAACTCTTTTTAACTTGTTATGTATGTGAGTTTCGTATTATTATGGTTCGTCCTCCCTGCAGCCCGTGGAGATGGGTCCTAGGCAGTGTTACCTCTGTTTTACAAGTGAAGAAGCGGAAGCCCAGGTCATATGTGGAGTGTGAGAGGTGGAGTCAGACTCAGCCTGGTGTGCCTAAGACCTTGTCTCTTGTGAAGGGGGTAGTGAGCGCACTCTGGATCAGGTATAGCCATGGCCTCGTTTAGTATGTATTTTAGGTTTGACTTGGTTTTGGTGATTATTCTGATTGATGGGTAGAACTCGCGTTTAGCCCTGGGATCCTCCAGCACTTCTGCAGAGAGTTCATAGGAATGGCCCACCAAACCTGCTGGGTTACATTTTCTGTAACACGGTTTATTGCACGGAAGGGAAATTAGGAAAACAGACACTCTTCTATCTCATTTTGTTGTAAAGTTGGTTTGTTGGCTGCTTATTGAAATTCAAGCAGTTATGGTTCAGCAAACTCATTGGGCCAATACAGTTTCAAGACTATGCAGTGCCTGCCCCCTTTTCCTGAGGCACCACCCTCTATTTCCGGCAAAATCCACCTTCTGTCTATAGCCCTTGTGCAGTGGCTTCTCCCTCCGCACCAACAGGGCTTAATGAAAAACCTAGAAAGTAGAAGCTTGCGGGAGAGAAAAGAGAACAGACACGTTCACAAGGTATGTTTAGTATGTAAAAGAAGAGAAAGAATAAAAGAGTAAGGTATAAAGGAAAGGAAGAAAAGATATAAGTAATGGAGCTAAAAGCATTGCACCCCCCCCCCAGAACATTTAGCCTTTTCACCTGATTTTGTTTAGATCCAGCTGCATTAATTTTGTGCTTTTAAGTTTGTACACAAATTGAAATTTTCGCAATTGTATACAGATTTCTTCTCCGGGAGCTTCTTCCTGCTTGTGGTAGTTAGAACATAGTTGTTAGCCTATTTAGAAAAACCTTACGACTTTTCTAAGTTGTATGTTTATTATTTAATTTGTGGAGCAGATACTAAATAACTGAGGCCGGTTATGGAATGTGTGTGTGTGGAGGGGTAAAACTAAAATATTAAAGGCTAGAAATCTGCCTAGTATTAAAGTAGCTATTTGTTTTTCAAAAAGCAGCCTCAGAGTTTTCAGAAAATTATGATTTTATGTAGACCATACTTTAAGGAGAGAGAAAATTGGCTGAAAGACTTACTTTTCTAGCACATTAGTTTTAGATTTCCAGCTTCTAAATTTATCAGTTGCAACTGAGCAGTTGCTGCTCAGGAACAGAACAATGTAGATTTGACTTTTACTGCCCGTTGTTTACTTTCTTCAGAATACTTTTGAGTTCAGTTTGAGGCAAGTCAGACTTCTTATCTGCATTCACCATATTAGGGTCCAACACATGACAGATTTCAGTCCTGGGTGGTTAACTTATCTGACTTGTCCAACAGGTTCCTGGGTGGAGCTACCCATGAATAGCAGCAATGGCAATGATAATGGCAATGGGAAGAATGGGGGACTGGAACACGTGCCTTCCTCGTCCTCTATCCACAATGGAGACATGGAAAAGATTCTTCTTGATGCACAGCATGAGTCAGGACAGAGCAGTTCAAGAGGCAGTTCTCACTGTGACAGGTAAGAGGAACTACATTTTGGTGTACTTCAAGAGATAGGTGAGTTATAGGGCTAATACCACAAGAAAAAATTCTTTCGCTTCAATCTTCACTTAACAAAAATACACCTCCTCCTAATACGTTGAAGCGTATGTATTTAAATCAAACAGCTAGTTGACAGGCACTCGAGTGCCCACTGGTTTGCCCCAGATTAAGTAATCTTTATTATTCAGATGTTTATCAGTTTAAAATCGAGTGGCATAAATATTAATTGATAGAGTAAATCTGATTTCCTCCCGTTTCCTTTGTCCTTGCCTCCCCTAGTAGATGTCTGCCTCCCCTTCCAGAGGTCTCTTCCTCGCAGTGGTGGTGCTGGCGTGCAGCAGCACTCGGAAATGTTTGACCCGGGAACTGCACATTGACTCGGGTTCTGGCAGTATTTGCACGGTGGAAGCACCAACCTCTGTCTATGGAGAGTTCATTTTGAAGGCTTTCCGGTCTCCTCAGAAGAACTTTTACTTGAGATCTTGTATTTTCTGTGTTTTATTTGGGGAAACAAATTCTGCTGATTAAGAATTTCTTATGGTGACAAAACAAGGACCCAGAGAGAGATATCAGTACAGTGAAGCCAAGTTATTAATTTATGTTTTTCTGAGCGTTTCTTTCTTTTTAATTTTATTTTGCAGAGACACTTGGTATTAAATGACACTAAAAAATTCTATTTTTTTTTTTTTTTTGGAGGGGGGAATGTACTGGGGATTGAACTCAGAGGCACTTCACCACTAAGCTGCACCTCCCATCCCCAGCCCTTAGTTTTATATTTTATTTTGAGACAGGGTCTCACTAAGTTACTCAGGCTGTGAACTTGGAATCCTCCTGCCTCAGTCTCTCAGACCCTTAAAAACTCTTAGTGCAGTGACAACCACACTGTTAGCATTGTGGAGTGCTGGGTGATCTTCTGGTTAATTAACAGTTAACTGATAATAAGCATGTTGAAAATGCACATGCACAGGAGGAAGAGTAAGGGAACACTGAAAAATGTAAACAGTGACCACTTCAGAGGACAGAATTATGGACATTTTTCCTAACCCTTTTCTGCTTAGGAGAAATTGTATACATAGCACATTCTAGTGTTTATCAGGGGGAAAAACAACAAAAAAGAGACGGATGAGTTAGATCATGCTGGACCTTCTTGTGTGTCTTAAGCCTCACTGATGTCAGTGATGCAGACAGAGGGCTGGTTTGCTGACTGTGGCACGCAGGGCACCCGCATCACCCCTGCATCATCTCTGACTTGTCCCTGTGCATTTACAGCCAGGGATGACTCTTGTCCTAAGCAGAACAGAAAGCAGATGGCTCTTTGTGAGCAGTTTATCATTGATTCCAGCAGCAGTAGCATTAGTCGGTCTTACAGAGTGAAGATTTATATTACAGAATTTACTGAAGGATGTCTAAAGTTTTCTGTTTGGATTTGTGAAGGTTCCTGCTTGTTATGGCCTGTTTTATTATACATTCAAGTACGTGAGCCTTGACCCATATACCACTGTGTCCACTAACCGATTCACAGATACAGAGAAAAATCACTGCAGTTAAGTAGATGATGGAATATGAATACACCTTCCCAAAGTTGTGTTTAAAGTTTAGATTTCTAAATACATCAAGAGGTGTGGCCTATACTTTTAACACTTTTCTTATCCCTTAGTTGAGTACCTCCAGGCTCTGGGGTACCATCATCTTATGGTAGAGGCCTAGAATTCTAGCTCAGTAATACTCTGCTGCGGTATCTTACACACTTGACCATTTAAGAGCATTGTGAGAACTAATGTCATTTGAATTGCCAGGCAGTTCTAGGTTTGACGTTGTTTTAAATGTTTCTTGTAGGTGGAAGAGTTTTAGGATTATTGGATATTAGTCCTAGAAATGATTTGTTTTTATATATTATTCCGTAGATATATTTTTGTCCTAAATAGTGGTTTTCAGAAGATAACTCCTGTGCATTTTTCTTTGTGTTCCACCCAATTATAGAGATTTTTTTTTTAAAGGGAGGGACAGTGAGAGAGAGAAATAGAGAATCAGTTTTATTTAGTTTTTCATGTGGGTTTTGTTGCTCCAACACTTTGTTGTGTACATGGTGCTGGGGTTTGAACCTGCGTTCTCAAGCATGCCAGGCAAGCGCTATAACTACTGAGCCACCACTCCAGCCCCCAGTTATAGAGATTTTTTTTTTTTTAAAGAGGGGACAGAGAGAGAGAAAGAGAGAAGCAATCTTTATTTAGTTTTTCATGTGATTTTCATTCCTCAGACACTTCGTTGTGTACGTGGTGCTGGGGTTTGAACTCGCGTCCTCGCGCTTGCCAGTCAAGCGCTGTAACCGCTAAGCCACCACTCCAGCCCCCCAATTATAGAGATTTTGAACCTTGACTGTCCACTAGGTTCATCTAGGGAGCTTTTAAAAATACCAATTTACAAATCCCACTTTAGAGCTTCTGATTCGGTTGTGAGGTGCAGGAGAGACACTGGAATGTTTTACAACCTCCCCACTGATCCTAATAGGAGCCAGGGTTGAAGCCTTATTGTGTTCCACATCGTTAGGAGCAGTGAACACATCACCAGTGAAGAGTGGGTGTCTTCTGCAAGAATTTAGTGCTGGTGGTAACTGCAGAGGTGCAGCGGTGCTGCAGTAGATTCCTGACTTGTCACTCTGGCTGCCTTGACTAGGTTCCAGCTGTGTAAAGCTGGCCCCTGACCTGATGCCCACACTGTTATAAGCACAAATACAGTAAACTGAGGACAAGAGTACCTCATTCTGGTTGTTTCTTGTGCGATAGCCCGACAGTTCTTACTTAAGAGAAAAATTTTCAACACTCATGCAATATGTTTGTTTGATATAGAACCATCTTTTCCCTTTTCCTATCCTCATTTAAGAATCTCCTGTGTTCATCGAATTAGTCTAAGATACCTAGGCCTGATCAATCAGATACATTCCTGGTGGTCTTTGAGTTCATCTGGCCAGCATCTGTCTCTACACAGTAGCCTTACACACATACTCTTGGTGACTTCAGTAGTTAATGTCTGTCCCTTTGAGCAAGGTAAGCACGGTCCATTTTTCATCTCTCTTTTATTTGAGGTATTTTGTTGTTGTTGTTTGTTTTAATGTGTGTGTGTGCTGGGGATTGATGCAGGACCTTGCCTATGTTAAGGAAGCACTCTACCACTGAGCTACACCTTCAGACTTCTGTTTTATTTTACTTGAGATTGGGATACTATGTGTCTAGTGAAAAACTCCAGTGACTCATTATAGTTACACATTGAATACAGCATCTAAGTTAAGAAACTAACTTAGCACACTGTATTCATCTCTTGTAGCCAGGACAGTTTGTATAGTGGTTGTCAAATCTTTGGGTCTCCATACCCATTTACAATCTTTAAAATATTTAGAGATGCCAAAGAGGTTTTGGATATGGGCTGTATATTTGCATTGGATATTTACTTTATTAGAAATTTAAAACTGGGGCTGGGCTAGGTGGTATATAGCTCAGTGAACATGTTTAAGAGCCTGGTTACAATCCCCTCACCATCTTCCCCCAAAATTAGAACAAAATGTAGGCTATGTATTTATTCATTGAAAATTAATAAACTCATTACATTTTAGCATAAGTAACTCTTCTCTTAATAAAAATTGTAGAGTGCTTGCCAGGCATGTGCAAGGACCCAGGTTCAAAACCCAGCACCACATACACAACTGTTAGAGAAACAAAAACCAGATGAAAGAATAAATAAAATTTATTCTGTCTCTTTAAGTAAAAAGAAAGAAAAGTAACTTCCTCATATCCAAAAAAAGATTAGTAAGAAATAGTGGCAGTTCTCTTACATATTTCTAATAAAATGTTATATATTATTTGGGGGGGGATGATATAGGGGGTTGAACCCAGGGGCACTTTACCACTGAACCACATCTCTAGCCCTTCTTATTTTTAATTTTGAAACGTGTGTGTGTGTTGTTAGGGATCAAACCCAGGGGGCTTCATGCATGCAAGGAAAGCACTCTACCACTGAGCCACATCCCCAACCTTATTTTTTATTTTGAGGCAGGGTCTTGCTAATTTGCTTAAGGGCTTTGCTAAATTGCTGAAGCTGGCTTTGAATTTGTGATTCTGTTCCTCAGCTTCCATGATTATAGACAATTGTCTTATATTTTTGCAAATTTATTACCTGGCTTAATGGAGAATAGCTGGATTCTCATCTGCTTTTATATCCAGACTGTTGTAGTATCACATATCAGGTAGAATTTTCTGCTGTACTCTCATGAGATAACAACAATGAAAATGGCAAATAAATCTAATAATACTCTGAAAGCAAACTTAACCTCAAAGACCCTGGGAAGGAATCCTTGAGAACTGTTCTTCACGCTTAGAGAACTGCTGGGAGCAAATTATTTAATGATGAAAGAACTTTGAGAAAAAGAACCCCAAGATAGGTTTCAGACTCTGAAGATCATTTTGCTTTTATTGGGGAAAAAAGTAAAACAAGGCAGTGTGACCATCTTTCGCCTTTATGTAATATTTTCTTTGCAAATTTATCTTTGTGAAGGAATTTATCAGCACTGGTGAAGTCTAGAACATTTTGTGAGTAAGAGCTCTTGTTTCATTTAGCCACTTACAGTCGCATGAAATTTTCTTGCATTGGATTATGATGTACTTTTGGATTAATTGCTGTAACTTAATTTTCTAATTTCTGGGAGAGACTAACTGATTTATTAAAAAGCTAATAGCACAGTTCTTTCTCTCCTAGCCCTTCACCTCAAGAAGACGGGCAGATCATGTTTGATGTGGAGATGCACACCAGCAGGGACCATAGCTCTCAGGTGTGTGTGTTTATTATTCTGATCTATAGTAAGCAGTTAGGAAAGATGAAGTTTCTCTAAATAAATCTGTTTTGCTAAAATATGTTGAAGAAGACTCTTCAGAATAGTTTAGAGCTGTTTTAAGTTACTAAATTTCTGATTTGGGAGTTTGAGATAATTCTTCTTTACAACTAAGAACCTGAGGCCTTTTCACCCTAAAAGAATTGAAAAATTCTTCTCTATCCTATAACATTCCAATATTCCAGACTACGTTTTGAGTTTATAAGTAGAAAAACTGAGATATCTTATTTAAGGCTGTGAAATAAATTACAATGAAGGGTTGTTAGAATCAGGTGTGAAAACTTTGCCTGCATCTGAAATTGAATCAGTGACTTCTGAGGTGAATTTGCAGCTACACCTAAATTTTGGTGGGCCTCTTCAAGTTAAAGACAAATGTAGTTCACTAGGATTTGGTAGGGTTGAAAGTATAGTATTAAAATCTTCAAAAGAAAATCTTATGAAGATTTGTGTCAGACATAAAATACAGCGCGTATACCGTTGTCGCTAATGACTTTGAATATTCATGGTAGCCCTTACGTTACATTGGTGTTGTATCACCCTTTTTTCTCCCTGAGGTTTTTTGTACTGGGGACTGAACCCAGGGGCACTTTACCACTGAGCTACATCCCCAACCCTTCTTTCTTTTTATTTTAAGACAGGGTCTCACTAAGTTGTTTAGAATCTCACTAAGTTGCTACGGCTGGCTTTGGATTTGTGATCCTCCCTCCTCAGCCCCCAGAGTTGCTGGGATTACAGGCGTGCAACACCACACCAAATAGAGTGCAGATGTTTGAGGGCAGGAACTGTCATCTTTTCATCCTGTGTTAAGGTGCTTGAAAAATAATAATAAGGTGCTTGAATGTTTACATGAGCTATTAAACAGCAACAACAAAACAAACAACCAACCTTGTTTGTGGTGGTCTTCCTGGGCCACTTTGCACTAGAAAGAGCTTTCCTGTTACCTTGGCTTTCCCAGTTCTTCAATTCAGGAGGTTGCACGATTTCTCCATACTTCGGCCGTGCTCTATTTCTGCTGTTCTCTGAAACCTAGGAAATGTACAGATTGAATGAATACCCGTTTATTTTATGATGCACCTTATCCTGCAGAGAAGTATGTAAAGAACGGCGAAGCTCTTGGGTAGTAAGGTGATCAGACAAGGACTGTGAGTGTCTGGCTAATATTTGTCACTTTGGCCCCATGCAGTAAACTGATGTTTTAAGAAGTATGTGAGCCAGGTCCATGGTGCACGCTGTCCAGATTAACAATTTCCAGAATGTGTCTGAGGAATATTTGCTCAGTGGGAAGCTTCATTACGCAGTTCTGAGGTCAAATTAGTGGAAAATTGTGGTAGTCACCCAAGGTGATAATTCTGAAAATCCCTGCATTAAAGAAATCTGGTTAATTAAAACAGATGTTTTCCAAGCGTATTTAAATGTCGGCCATCCTCCCCTCCATACGTACTTCCCCCTGTGCTATCTTTTTTTTTTTTTAAGAGAGAAAGAATCAATTTTATTTAGTTTTTCATGGACTTTCATTGCTCACACACTTCATTGTGTACGTGGTGCTGAGGTTTGAACCCGCGTACTCACGCATGCAAGGCAAGCACCGTAACCGCTGAGCCACCGCTCCAGTCCCCCCCATACTATCTTAAAAGCCCTGTGGAACTCTTTGATAAGTGCCGTCCTGGGTTATGGAGTGGCAGGTGTACCATTAGGCTTAACCGATCATTGAGTTTATATGGAATTCTAGAGCTGAATACATCCACTCTAGAATTCCAGAGGAATTTGTGAAACTGGAGCAAAAAATAAGATTTTTAGCCTCTATGTCAGAACTTGGTAGGATTGCCAGTGTGATCTCTGCAGAAACAGGTACCTAGAAGAGCATTGGCCCTCATCAAGCGGAGGGTAAGCCACGTTGACAGATCAGCCAGTTCAGACAAGGGTCAGTTTTGGCAGAAGCAGCCTCTACTCCTGCAAGAAAACGCTGCTGGGTAAGACTTTTAGTAAGAGTGATATCAATAGGTATTATTTATTTAAACTTTGAAAAGACCTTTTACATTATTTTTCTGTTTAAATTAAACTTAAAAGTTAGTTATTTTGGGATTTGGGAAAATTAATTTTTTTCATGAATGAGAAGAAAGTTTTGGGTTAAGAAACTTAGAAACAATAAACAAGGGCTTGTCACTGTGCTGGTGCTTGTGGGGCATTTTCGTATGTGCCTGTGAAGAATGGATGACATTTTCAAGCTGCTCTAGCAGGAGCAAGGAAAGGCACTAACGTTTACCAGGTGTGTGCTAGTGTGCTAAATTTATTTTTAAAAATACTTCTCACTTTTAATGTTCTCAGTCCAGTGAAAGAGGTGACTTTGTCCCTGTGGACAAATGGGGAAGATGAGACTGTGCTAATTAAGTTACTTATCTAAGACAGCAAAGCAAGCAGGTGTTAGAATCAGGGTTGAAAGTGGGTCTCTCTAAGCCGTTGTGTGGCCTTTGTTCCTTCTACTGAAGTTAGCCCCTGAGTGGAATTGATGACAGGGGAGCTCACAAGGGCTTGTGATGCGTGTGGTATGGGGACTCCTAAAGTAATGTGTTTAGGGAAATGATAGTAAAACTGCTTTTAGGATAATAGTGCTCAAGTCTCCATTTTCAGCCTTTTTGTATCAGGAAGTGGACTGCGGATGGTCTCCTGAAGACATTTTTGCATTGTGCTTTGGAACCAAGGAGGTCAGCCAGCCCAATGTTAGATATCATTGGAAGATGATTCAAACTGGAAGTAACCTCCTTTTTCTTTCTTGTAAAACTGGTCTGTTCGTAGATCACAGTATTCAGTTTATTTATTTATTTATTTTTAAGAGAGAGAGGGACAATGAGAGAGAAAGAATCAACCACATTTGATCTTTCATTTGGCCTTTGTTACTCCGACATTCCCTTGTGCACATGGCTCTGGGGTAGGAACTCATGTCCTCGTGCATGCCAGGCAGGTGCAGCAACCCCCAAGCTACCACTCTAGCCCAGTATGCAGTTTAATATTCACTTTAGAGACCTAAGAGAATGGGTTGGCCAGAGAAGGAAAATATTCTGTAGGACGTAAAGGGCTCCCATGCAGCACGCAGGAACAGAGTGAAATGTCACTCTTCTCTGAGTAGACCTCAGTGCAGAGAGTTCACTGACTCAGTTGAAAGCACAAATCTTACACGGTTACATTAAGTGTACTTTTACCATAGTCTGGCCATTCCAAGGAGTGGAAGACAATTGAAAACCTCAAAGTGGCAGATTTTAAGATCCATGAAAGGAAGCACAGAGTAGTGCTAATGAGGGGGCTTGTTACTCTTAGTGCTAGCAGGAGAACAAGTTCAGAAACCTACCTGACATTTGCTTTGCTTTTAAAAATACTAATCCAGAGATAACTGTGCTTTACTCAGCTGACAGAAACATCGTATCTTGGGGGAAAAAAACCTAGAGCATGAGCTCTTACTGCATGTTCACTGTTGGAAAGCCTGCAGTATTAACGTGTTCAGCGACCGGAGCCTCAGTCTGTGAGCAGTTGTAGAGGGAGGCACAGGGGAACTTGCAGAAACATGAGGATTTTGAAGAGTCAGTAAGCTGGCACACAAACTGCTCTGTATGCAAATCGTAGCAATTTGTTGTTTTTTATTTAGGATGATTTCAGTGGCACTCCAAAGAGCCAGCTCATGATTCTGAGTAATCTCAGTACTCGGTGCCGAGAGCACAGCCTCAATGCTGCGGTTGTGTCACTTGATGGGATTTGCCAAGTTCAGTAGAACGAGATAAAAACGACCAGAGTACCAAGCGTCCACAGGGATTTAGCTGTGTGGTTTTGGTAGGAAGAGAGATCATTTGGCGAGCCAGCTTCAAGCTCCCTTCCTGGGGCAGTCATGTCACCCAAACTAGCTTGTCCAGCTCTGCGTTGCAGCTATGTACTGAGAGGAATGAAAGCTCTGGTCAGAGTGGGTCCTAGTCAGCAAACTCGGAACGCTGACCGTGAGACCTCTTGGCTTGGGGTCATAGCATCACATTCCTTAAAACCCAAGAAATAATATTGCCTCATTTTTAGGAATTTCTTAGTCCTATGAGTTCTGTTAAAAAGAAGGTTTTGGAAACTTTGTTTTTGGCCTAAATAGTGCCCTGAAACTTTAGGTTGTCATTAGCAATAAAGTTTCTTTTTCATATATTTGATACAATAAATGTCAAATTCTGACTCAATTTAAGATAGAGTATTCCAAAAAAACTTTTTGCTAACATCATTACATTGGGAAATATTTGGGTAGTGATATCTAAAAAACACAATCTTCCATAGAGTACAAGCTGCTGTTGCTTAAGAGTCGGTGTCAGAGACAGTTTGCCTGGTTTGTGTGCTGGCCCTGCCACCTCCTAACTGCAGAAGGTTAGGCAGGGTCCTTAATGCTGTCTCGGTTTCCTCCATGAAGTGGGGTTTTGTCAGTCCTGATTCTGTGGGGTTGGGGGTATTGATGAGTGTAGAGCGTGTGGGACGATGGTCGTCTCTAGTGCCCACTGAGACCATTGCTTCTTCCCAGCCACATTTCCCACTCGGTTCACTTCTCACCACTTTTGTTTTTGCTATCATATCGTTTATGGTATGCTTGTCTTTATTTATTTGTTTGTTATGAATTTTTTTTTTTAAGAGAGGGACAGTGAGACAGAGAAAGAGAGAAACAACTTTACTTAGTTTTACATGGCCTTAGTTCCTCCAACATTTAGTGTGTATGTGGTGCTTGGGTTTGAACCCGGGTCCTTTTGCTTGCCAGGCAAGCGCCGAAACCGCTGAGCCACCACTCCAGCCCTGTTATGAAATTTTTAAATACCTATATATAAAAATAAGGAAATGATATAATGGGCCTTAATCTATATCCAGAGTGAAGTTATCAAGCTCTTCCAAACTTCAGTCATTATATCCCCCCAAAAGTACCAGCAGTCAAGCTCACTGAGTTCTTTTAGACATATAAAGTGCTCTTAGACTATTTTGTCAGCCTGTTTTAGAAAAATAGCCTTTTTCATACATAAAACCAAAGGTGAAGAACCTTATGAATTTAGTTGATTTTCTGTTTGGATTTGTCTTTGTATTAGAAGGAATTCTTCCCCCCACCCCTTTGTTGAAGTTTAAATTCTTCTTTACAGTCAGAAGAAGAAGTGGTAGAAGGGGAAAAGGAAGTTGAGGCTTTGAAGAAAAGTGCAGACTGGGTTTCAGATTGGTCCAGTAGACCTGAAAACGTTCCACCCAAGTAAGTTCCTCCGTCTCCCTGTGGAGTCCCTGACGTGTGTCTGGCAAATGCACTCTGACTGCCCTCGGGTTCCTCTCGCAGGGAGTTCCACTTCAGACATCCCAAGCGCTCTGTGTCTCTAAGCATGAGGAAGAGTGGAGCCATGAAGAAGGGTGGCATTTTCTCCGCAGAATTCCTGAAGGTCTTCATTCCATCTCTCTTCCTTTCTCATGTTTTGGCTTTGGGCCTAGGGTAAGTACCATTAAACTCAAAGTTTTTCCCATTCATTGCATCCTCATACTTTTTATGGGGGTGTGAGAAATGCATGTGAAAACAGTTTGTTTTGCTTCTGCTTTTAAATTTTTAGTGAAAATAAAGTGAACTTAAGAATGATGAAACTTGGGGTTGGGGATTTAGCTATAGTGGCAGAGCGCTTGCCTAGTATGCGCAAGGCCCTGAGTTCGGTCCTCAACTTAATTGGGTGTGTCACACATGCCTATAATCCCTGCAGCTCAGGAGGCTGAGGTAGGAGCATCTCAGGTTCAAAGCCACCTTGGCAATTTAGCAAGACTTAGTCTCAAAATAAAAAGATATTAAACTCTTGGACATGACTTGATTGGTCTGCCAGTAAGCAGTTTTAATGATAGGGGGTTTTCTCCTCATTTGAAACTAAGGTATATAATCCCCTGGGTGAAGCTTCTGTTCCACTTTGGTACTGGGAATCGAGTCCAGATGCAGTTAACCACTGAGCTACATCTCTAGCTTTTTTTTTTTTTTTTTTTTTTAATCTTTTTATTTTTTACCTTTCATTTTGATAGGCTGTCACTAAGTTTTCCAGGCTAGCCTTAAATTTGCCATCCTGGGTAAATTACTTGGGTGCTGGGTGTAGACAAAAAAAATTAGAAGAATGGCTGTATTTTCTCTGCAGTTCCTGAAGGAATGTTTAAGTGGATTCTTCTGTGGTTTGAATTTTGATTTTGTTTAAAATTTAGCTAATTTTGAGTAATATAAAGTAAATTAATCTTTGACACATCAATTTGGGGTTTAAAGTGATTTTTTTTCTCCCCAGATGATAAAATGCACTGTTTCACTGGATAGTCCTTGAGTGAAACTGGCTGTGGGTTCTGTCTTTAACTCTAACGTTTTCGTCTATTCTAAAATCAACCTTATTTACTTGTAGTCCATTACTTTTTCAGGCACATCTTTTAAATTAATTGCTTTCTTTCTCTGGATTTGGACAGTTGAGTAAGTATACTTCTAGAAGGTTCTGAAGGGAGTGATGAATAGTTGTGTCACTTTGTGTTCAAGACTCACCTGTGATGCTCCTCAAGCATGTCCACTGGTTTAGTTTTCACCTGTGATCCACAAAAGATGGATCATCCCTCACCTTTCCCATGAGGAGCTCAGCATCGCAGAGACAGGGCCCAGTCACACTGGGAACATGTGTGTTCTGTTGTCTCTGGTGCTTGATCTGCCTTTGTGAGACAGGGACGGTCAGCAGAGGAGGAGAGGTGTGGACTCTGTGAGGCAGGGGTTGGAATTTAATAAGTTACCATGGCTTGGTAGTTGATTCACCCCAAAGAAATGGTTTTTCTGACCTTCCAGTGTTTCTTGTTTTCGTAAATCTTAAGCCTGTTTTCTTGCCTTAGGTGTCATTGTTGGTACAGATGAATGTAAAAGGGGGGCTTGAAATTTGATTTCTGTTGTTGCATATGGGGTGGAGCTAATTACTGCCCTTCAGTCAAGTACTTGCTGGGCATGGAAAAGTCACATTGGGACCCTAAACCTTAGAATTGTTGGTAAGATCTGTCTTAAAATCACAGATAGCTCTAATTTTTTTTGTGTGTGCCTATACCCAACACCCAAGTAATTTGGCATATGACTGTATTTCCTTATCTGAAATGGCAATAGAACTTTTTGTCCACCAAAAAGGAACATCTGAAACAAGATAGCCTTTGCATTTTCTTTAGAGGGGTCTCTTCTCTCTGATCGCCCAGCCCTGACTTAATGAGTAAACAAAATCAGAAAAACCAGTTTGGCAGGACTGGTTTGCACACCTGAAATCCCAGCTACTCAGGAGGCTGAGGCAAGAGGATCTCAAGTTCCAGGCCAGCCTCAGTTACTTAGTAGGATCCTGTATCAAAATCAAAAGGACTGGGTATGTAGCTGAGTGGTATGTAGTGCTCCCTGATTCCATTCCCAGTACCCCAAAGTATAAATAAGTAAAATAAAAAGTTGGTAGACTGGAGGTGTAGCTTAATGGTGGAACACTTGCCTAGCATGTGTAAGGCCCTGGGTTCCATCCCCCAGCACCACAAAATAAACAGAACATAAAAGAAAGTGGTAATTTCAGGGCATTAGGAAACTGCATATGTACCTTTAGAGCCTTTTACAGGGACTGAAAAATGTATGGTTCTTCACTAGGGATCAGCCTATGAGCTAGCTGGTGAGCTAGCTGGTGTAGAGCTATGCACACAAATGAAACAGTACGCTCTGCTTCCTTTCAGCATCTACATTGGAAAACGACTGAGCACACCTTCTGCCAGCACCTACTGAGGGAAGGAAACGCCCTGGAGATGGGCGTGGCCTGTGAAGCGTATTGTCACAGTAGTTTATTTGAACTTGAGACCATTGTAAGCATGACCAACCTACCCCCCTATTTTTACATATCCAATTCCAGTAACTCTGAAATCCAGTATTTTACTCAGACTCGGTTGAGGCATTTTACTAACCTTACTCCCTTTTTGGCCTGTAAGACACTTTAGAATTTCCTAACAGAATTTCCCGTTGTTTAGAAATTTGCAAGGGCTTTTTTTCCGCAGATGCCACCAGCAGATTATGATTTTGTCAACAATGCTACTGTGTCCTATTAGTACCACCAGAACTAGACCTGTGTCACTCATGGTAGAAGTTTTACTCTGACAATGTAACTACCATCTCTCTTGAAAGAGTTCAGGTTAGCAAATGATATAAAATGCTTTGTTGTTTAGTTTTTGTTTTGTTTTCCAAGACAAAGACAAGCTTCCCAAAGCTTGAATTTATAGTTATTAAAAAGAAGAAAAAAAAAGCAAGACACAAGAAAAAAAAATTCTGGGCAATAAAAAATTATTTTAAACCAGCTTTGGAGCCACTTTTTTTCTAAGCCTCCTAATAGTGTCGTCTTATTTGTAGGAGGCAGGCTGTGTACATGATAGGTAAGAAATAGAATAAGAACTAAGATACATCAGCAGATTTTAATACCAGTGTGTTGTAATGCAGTCTCTTTTCTATGGTATGGAATCTTTATTTCTGATAAGGAACGTCTCAGGCCTAGATATGCGAAATTGCTTTTGAGTTTTTTGTGTGTATTTGGTATTTTCATGTATAAGCTGCATGTGAATTTTTCGTGACTTTAAATTTTTTTATTTTTTCATTTTTTTCTCTAAGAAGAGACTTGCGTGAGTCCAATTCATGGTGTTAACATAGGCTTCTTGTTTTAGGAAGCTTCACTTATACTATGAAGCCTTTAAACTCTGAAGAAAATTGCTTCAGAGTTATTCCAAGCACTTGTGCGATTTCGGAAAACAGACGTGGGTTATGGGAGCAGTTGGCAGAGTTCTGGACGATGCCACTCGTTTCCTCTGCTCCCTGCCTTGCTGGCATTTGCTCTGCATCTTCCCAAGGTGGTCCCTGGGATTCCACAGGCGCTGGTGATCTCCCACAGCAGTCTTCTCAGTTTTGTGAGACTCTTGACGTTTCAGAACACTCAGCAGGTTCCTTCCATGACGTGCTTTTTTGTTTGTTTCTAAAATGTGAATTTTTTAGGACCAAATTGTTAGAAAGCATGAGGCTTGCCAGTTATTTCAAGTAGTTTATCCGATTTCAGAACACACAGCGTGCCTCTGAAGGACGCTACTGTATGCTTTATATATCAGCTATTATTGTTTATGGTATAGATGTTGCTATTGAATATTTAGAGAACCATTGTTAAATTTTAAAGCTAGTCATCTATAAAATTTCATCAGGTTGATTTGGAAAAAAAAAAAAAAAGACACTATGACAGCCAGGTTTGCCAGTTTGCAGAAACTAACTTCTCTCTCACTCAAGGTTGGTAAAATGGATGTGTTACAGTGGAAAGTAACACTGATTAAACAAAAATTAGTTTCATGTTTTTGAAAGCATAGCTGGCTATCTTTAAGAAAATAAATATTTCCAAAATAGTCTTCTGAATTATTTTTTCTTCCTAGCATTTGATACCTAAGTAGTTTGGACATCTTTTTATTATACCTTGTTTCACTCTTACTCTTAAACCTGGTAACACTTGATTTGCCTTCTAACCTATTTATTTCAAGTCTTCATATTTGAATTTTTTCGGAAAGAAAGTAAATCTGATGGTCCACGTTTTTGTTTTCAGAAAAATCTGAATAAAATTGGAAAGGCTGGTAAAGAGTACTAAACTGCTATTATAGTACAGTTTTTGTATTATAATAAGTAACATGAGAGAGAAGATAATTACACGTTAAAAGTGACTTTTTATAGGCACGTAATACATTGCCCTTCTTCTAAATTCAGTAGCAGTTTATCAGTAGTGCCATTGAATTTAGGGGTGTATTTAAGATGTTTTCCCCAGCATTGAAAATAAATTTAGTTTTGCCCTTTTTCTTAAAGTATCTGTGAAATCATGGAAAACGTTTTAGACATGCATACTTCATCACAGCAGAGCTTACCGCAGGGGAGCTCATGCGTATTCAGCAGCAGCCCAGCATCCGGGGTGAGTGGCCATGCTCCTCCCAGACTTTCATTGAAGGAAAACACATTGTCTGATTGATTGGAAAGGAGAATCAACAATAAACAGTTGAAATTCTGAGATTATTGTTTAAAAAGCTTTACACCTGTTTACAAATTGGGGTTGAAAAGGCAGGCTTCATTTTCTTATGTTTGATGAAAACTGGCTTAAAATATTTGTAAATAAAATCAAGAGCAAAACTGCACAGCCTTGCACGGTGAAAAGTATAGCGAGCTACCTTGATTGCGGTAAAATTATTTACTAGACTAAGAAACTGAAAATCGAAGACTTAGCCAGTAAGATGAATTTATAAATGAACCAGTTACTGAAATGATTGGAATTAACTGAGCCAAAGTGAATATGCATTCTTCATCTATTTAGTTAGCATTTTGTATCATTGAGTACAGTTTACAATACATGTATAACTTGTAGCTACAAACATTTTGTGCCATTAAAGCTCTCACAAAACTCTTGCTGTCTATATCATTTTATATCGCATGCGTTGCCTGGGAGTTTGGAGGGGACAAGGCCCCCTGGCTGCACAAAACCCGCCCATTGTGGAGTTGCCACAGCCTGACTGTTCCCAGAGGATGAGTGGTGCTGCTGCCAGTCTTCCAATAATCCCCCCCCCCCCAGGAAGGAGGTGGTGGAGTGTTGACCAGAGTCAAGCTTTGAGCAGGAGGGAGGGAGCTGGGGGTGCAGCTCCGTGGGGAGCGTGTGCTCAGCACGCCAGGCTGAGTTCCATCGTCAGCCTCAGGACACCCGTACGCTTGGCGCTCTGCATCCATGGGTTGTATGTTTATGGATTCAACTAACTTTGGGTTGAAAATGCTTGGGGAAGAAGTTTTTGTCTACTGAATATGTGCTGGGTTTTTTTTCAGGGGTGGGTGTTTAGAGAGCATTTCTATTAGGTATCATAATCTACAAGTGATTTTAAAATGCACAGAACTGAACACGGATCCTGTGCATTTCATGCTAGGGACTTGAGCATCTGCTGGGGCTCCTGGACCCAGTCCTTCAAGGAGAAGAGGGATGGCTGCACTTGGCTCCACCTGCTCTCCCACCTTCAAAGGCTCTTTCAGGTTACCAGCCCCCTTCACCCATCACTCAGCTTCCTCTCTGGTCTCCTTGGCTCAGCAGGTTTCTCTTAGCATTCATGATAGTTGTTCTGAAATGCAACTCTGCCGGTGTCATTGTCACCTGGAATCCTCAAATGGTTGGTGGTCTGTTGTCTTGGGGATAGTTACAGTACCGTCCCTGGCTCTGAGGACTTCCCTGGGTCTTTGCCTGCCTGTGGCCCTCCTTCACTCCCACCTTCGCTCTTCTCACCCTGGGCCCTTCCTTTCTCAGGGTCAGCTCCGGCCACACCCCTCCTGGTGGCTGGGGCAGCTGGGTTTATCCACACTTCCCACCAGTCACCGTGCTGTGATTGTTGTATTTGTCCAGCTACATCACAGACAGCTCCTCTAGGTGAGTGCCATTGTCCTGTTTCCCACTGAGACCCAAAATGGACAGGTGTTTGTCCCTCTTGCATGCTAGATGTATTCAAAACAAAATTCAGTAATTTTCAGCTGGAGAACCAGTTTGAGCCAGTACTATTGGATTTAGCTGAAGTGGAGTGTAAGTTTTACACACCCTGGGATCAGGAGTGGTTGAACTCTAAGGCAAGTAGCGGAGGATAGTGCACTTTTTTTTAAATATTTCATTTCTGAGAAAGAAGAGGAAAATTAGAAGCCTGAAGGAATAGACTAGAGCTCGTAGACACTCAGACTGCTCTGGGTTCAATTGATCATTTAAAATTCTGAGTAGAGGGCCAGAGCAGTGGCTCAGCGGTTAAAGCACTTGCCTGGCACGTGCAGAGACCTGGATTCAGACCTCAGCACCACGTACACAACTCAGAGAAACAAACCAGAGGAAAAAATTAAATAAAATTCTGGGTAAACCTAGAGTCGTCTTCCTCTCCTAGAGAGACGCCTTATTTACAGATAGTGGTCTCGTCCTCCGCTGAGTTTCGACTGATCACGCGGTGGTGTGTGGTAAGATGCCACTTGAGAGCAGAACCTCTTTCCACGCACCAGCCGCTGTCCAGATCAGACACTGGAGTGTCTTAATTTTTCTATAACAGTTCTGAAGTATCAGTTTATATCCAGAAAATCACAGCTTCTAATCAAAACTATCTGCTGCAATAATTCATGTTCTTAGAAAATACATCCAGTTCCACCAGGAGAGCTGGAAAACAGCACCAGGCAGTGTTGTCACTGTGGCTGTTTTTGATCTCTGCCAATGGCAGCTCTAATAATCCTGGTGTGAAAATAAATTTTGAGCTTCACAATGTCTGAGCATCCCTAGGTTCAGCATTAGGAGTGAATTTGAAAAATCCATACACATTTCAATTTCAATTTTCATAGCATCTGTGCTTTTATAAATAAAGTGCTATAAAGGTCCCGCCAAAGGCTCCGTGTTTGGGCTGTAAGGGTGAGAACGGCATTGCCGTGTTAGCCACACAGGTTAATCAGTCACAGATTGGAGAAGAGGGGAGAGAAACGTGGAAGTGACGAAGCTGCATGTACCGCGAGCCTGATGTTGAATTTTGAACTCCAGTTCTCAGCGTCCAGAAGAGAAACGTAAGGTGCCGCGGTGAACCAGCTCTGTGCGCTGCGTGCTTTCTCCGGCAGCGGCTGGGTTTGGGCTTCAGCCTGCAGCTAGCTGGTAGCCCCAAGTGCACAGATGGCACTCCACCTGGTTGCTAGGTCAGCTTCCCCCCGTGGGAAAGGAAGAAGTGTATTAATGTAGTGCACTGAGCTGGATGGCAGAGTTCCCTGTATCAAGTGACAGTGTTGTCTACACTGGTGGTATTTCTGTGGTTTTTTTGCCATGTGCGTGGAGGATGGATGAGTTTTAAACATTGATTCTATGTAAGGGTGAGGACCCTTCGGCTCCCACAAGCATGCACAACTCCTGGCTTGATGCCTACTGTTTACCAGCACCTGCTCGTTGAACCACGCTCACTCCGTGCCAGGGACTCTGCCAGAACACCAGATTCGCAGTGCCTCGTTGGTCAGCTCTGACCGGGAGCCCCGGTGTGGTCCCACGAGAATGAATACCTGTTAGGACGTCCTCACCTGCTGCTGGGAGCATCAAGGGCTGGAGAGGCTCCGCAGCTACCTCCTCATTTCCACCCCAGAACCCCACTGCTGCCCGCAGCGCCCAGCCACCTTGCAGCCCTGCCACCTCTACCGCCCACAGAGAGAAGTGAGTTTGTCTATCCTTTCCTTCAGCCTCAGCAGGTCTGGAACCCAGTGCTCTACTGACAAACCTGACTCGGGCTGTGTGTGTCCTGCCTGCCAGAAAGGCTGGGAAGGTGAGTGGAGGCCTCTTTCCTGCCTTCACCACCAGGATTCACAGGATTGGTGCTTTCAGCACACAAGTTTCTCACTATGTGCAAGGCCACGGATTCAATCCCAGCAACCCTCCTGAAAGAGAAAATTTCCAATGCTGAGTTGTCGGAAGAGTGATAGATGTCGTCTATGGCTGGACGATACACGGAATTTTTCTATCTTAACGGGAAGTAATTGTACAAATTGGTGAAACACGTTAGGAGAGAGAAAACCAGGAGCACTTATAACATGTGTTCTCAGAGGGAAGAGATTCTTGGGAAACAAAATCGAGATGGAATTGAGAAATACCCAGAAGGTAAAATCAATAAAATTGAATGATAGTAAGTGTCAAAGGTCACTGCTAGGTTGCTCCTGGTCAGTGGGCCCAGTTCTGAGCAATGGCCAGTCCAGTCCGGTGGTCCAGGCTGAGCTGGAGGCTTGTGTTGAGTGGACTGTTGGATACGTGAGTCTGGAACTCGGAAGGAAGAGCTGAGCTGCTGGTCCAGATCTCGGGCTCGATGGGCACACAGGTGGAGGATGAAGTCCCGGAATGGATGACATGACCCGGCAGGGAGAGAAGAGGGAGACCTCCCGAGAGCTGCAGCACTGAAGGATCTGGACAGAGAAGCTGAAGGGAGGTGGGAGCAAAAAGAGCAGCCGAGCAGGACTTGGGCAGGTTGGCTGCCCCTTTCTCCCAGAGAACCACAGGCAGCCACTTGCCTGTCCCAGAGGGGGTGGGTTCCTGGGCACGCTCAGACATCCAATTTCACAATGCCGTGAAAACTGACTTGCGGATAGCACACGAAAAACCTGTATTACTGTTTTCCCCCATTGAAAAATTAGGTTGGATTTACAGAAATAAAGTTTGCTCTTTTTAGCGGACAGTTCTACGAGCTTTGACTGTCCAGGACAGGGCATCTGCTCCCGCATGCCCCTGTCCTCATTTTATAAAACAAAATAGTAGTCTAGCCACTTGGGAGGCCGAGGTGGGAGGATCCTGGGAGCCTCTGAGTTCAAGGTCAGCCTGGGCAACATATAGCAAGATCCCATCTGAAAAACAAGAAAATGTTAATGGAAAACCTACCCACGGCAGTTTGGGATGTTTATAGCAGCTGCCTAACAATTATTTTTTAAAAGGGTGAAGGAGACAAGCATTTATTGATTATACCATAATTTCAAGTGTTTAATTCAGTTTTAAATATGCCTTTAAACGTTCACTTCATAGGCAGTATTTATGTGTGTGAATGGTGGTGTAAGAAACTCTTCAAGCCGGGCGTTCTGGCGCACGCCTGTAATCCCAGCAACTCAGAAGGCTGAGGCAGAAGGATCATGGGTTCGAGGACAGCCTCGGCCTCTTAGAGAAGTCCTAAGCAGCTTAGTGAGACCATATCTCAAAACAAAAGGCCTGGGGATGTAGCTCAGTGGTAAAAAACCTCTGGGTTCCAATCCCTGGTACCAAAAAAGACATTCTTCAGCCAGTTCTAAGCAAAAGCGAGAGCGATTAGAACAAGTAGTGGAGTCTGAAGAGGGCAAGGCAAGCTAGAACGGCAGCTGCAGAGCAGAAGCAGCGGGGCAGGGACCAGGTGGGAAGCATCTGCGCTCTTGTTAAACGGGGCGGACGCACGCCTGCTTTCGGAAGAGAAGCCCAACTGTGACTTTCTGATGTGCGCTGCTGGACTCCTGTGCTGAGTGGTGCTCGGAGCTCTCCCCACTCCTTAACCTTTCCTACCCCAAGGTCAGGGAGCCCAGCCCTTCCCACCACGCAGGCGCCTGGAATTGCGGGGTGGACATGTGGCCCAGCGGTAGAGCCCCTTCCTGCGCCACAAGACAACCCATGACATCTAGGAAGATTGGGGGCGGCTCGCCTCCTGCCAGGCTAGGCCCTCCTGAAACCGCTGCCTCACTGCGCTCAGAGCCACGCTGTGCAGGAACGGTCTGGACGGCATCCGTCTCTCCCCTCTCCCTCGTGAGACCTCGCAGAAATTACAGTGACTTAAAAAGTCGCACTGGAATAATTACAAGGAGTTTGGGAGGGAGCATCAGCAGACAGTTCAGCACATTGCGGGAGAAGAACGTCCTCATTTCTACAGCAGAGTTGCTGCACCAACGTTTTCCTGATGTTGCCTGCTTGGGCACCAGCCTGAGTCCCAGGCAGCGTTCCGTGTCCTCCTGTGCCTGGGAGGAGTTTCACCGCTCTTGTCAGCAAGATGGCAGATGGGCAGGGGTAGGGAGAGAGGGGAGCAGGCTCTGGAGGTGGCCTGGTGGAGCCACCAGGACCCAAGTCCCATCCCCAGCACCACATACACAAATGAATGAAGGGAAAACAACGAACTCTCTCCTCTTAAAAAAAAAAAAGAGGGTGAGGGAGGAGACCCGATCGGGGACATCGGACAAATTGATATTGCAGAGCTATGTCTTAGATAAACTGATAGAGCTACAGAATAAGTCCTTGCAGATGTTTTGAAGTTGGAAATAGTGTTCAATTTTTTTATTATAACGCATGGTTTTGTTGAAATTACATTTGCAAACACAAATTTGTAAATCATCTTTCATGGAAGTCAAATCCTGATTGTCTCAAATCGAATTTGATTAGCCTGACTAATCGAGTTTGACTAGTCTTTCTGGGCTGCTAGAAACGTTTTGCTCTTGTTCATTATGATTGTTAAATTGTGGCAAAGTATGGTAACAAATTGATCATCTTCCTGTTCAGTGTACAGTTCAGTTGCCTGGCATTAGCTGGGGTCCTCCAGAGAAACGAGCCAATAGGATACACAGAGATCAAGGACAGAGCCAGGCGCAGTGGCCCAAGCCTGTAATCCCAGCCACTGGGGAGGCTGAGGCAGGAGGATCACAAGTCCAAAGCCAGCCTCAGCAACTTTACTGAGACCCTGTCTCAAAATAAAAATAAAAATATAAAATAAAAAGGGCTGGGGATGTGGCTCTGTGGCCAAGCATCCTTGAGTTCAGTCCCTAGTACCAAAGAGAGAGACAGAGATGATACATGAGAGATGAGAGGGGACTTATTAAGCAGGCCCACATCATGAGGCAGAGACGTCCCACTGCAGGCCACCTGCCCGCTGAAGACCCTGCTGAATCAGCGGTGTGCTCATTCCAACCCCAAGGCCTCAGAGCCAGGGAAGCAATGCAGACTCGGCACAAGGCCTGAGAAACAGGGTGGCCATGGGTGTGAGTCCTGGAGTCCAAAGACCAAGATCCCAACGTTCTCATGTCCCGGTGTAGCAGAAGAGGGTCCAGGTCCCAGAAAGGAAGGACATCGCCTGTTTGTGCCATCTAGGCTCCCAGTTCTCCCCTGAGGCAGATCCCTGACTCGGTCATCCAAATCACACCCATCTGCTCTGGAAATAATAGTCCTGAGCTCTGAGTCAAATTGACACCTAGAGCCAGCCATAGCATGGAGTGATTGTAAGCACGTTACTGAGAAATAGCTCTTCAGAACTTCTCACCACGCAACACTCCAGATCCTTTGAACGTAACTCTCTTCCCACTTCACTCCAGCTCCTGGCAACCATTGTTCTACTTTCTGTTTCCATGGTTTTTCACTGTTTTAGCTATCTCATAGAAGTGGAACCAGGCAAGGTTTTGTTTTGTTTTGTTTTTTGTCTACTTGGAACCATTTTTTTTACTTTGTATAATTTCTTTGAAGTTCATCCATGTTACAGTATGGGATGGGATTTCTTCCCTTTTTAAGGCTGAATAGTATTCCATTGCATGTATATACAGATTGAACATCCCTCCAAAATTCTCCAAAATCTGAAACCTGTTGAGTGCAGACATTACACTCAAAAGTTTTCAGATTTTGGAACCTTTCAGATTTTCAAATTAGGGATGCTCAACTAGTGAAGTCTATACAAAAATATTCCAGAATAAAAAAAAAAACTCCCATGTCTGAAACACTTCTGGTCCCAAGAACTTTGGAGAAGAAATACTCAGCATTTTGTTTATCCATCCAAACATCAGTGGACACTTGGGCTGCTTCTTCCTCCTGGCTATTGTGAACAAGGCTGCAGTGAGGGTGGGTGTGACCCTGATGCTGGGTTCCTTTGGATGGACAGTCCGAAGCGGAGCTGCTGATCATGCCATCGTTCCAGGTTAGGATTTTCTGCTGCTTTCTGCAGCAGCTGCTCCATTTCCCTTCCCCGCCAGTAGTGCCCACGAGTTCAATTTCTCTGCATCCTCACCCTACCATGTTGCTTTTATGTGTTCTTTTTTTCAATTGTTGCTGTTCTTTTGTTTTGGATAATAGTTATTCTACCGAATCTGAGATGACCATGATTTACATTTTTAACTTTGACCCAGAGCTGGATTTACACCAAGTAGATAATGTCACAGTTAAAAGCTATGGGGTGTCGTGTGCAAGAGAATGAAGGAAGGAGAAAGGTTTTTTTTGCTAATTAGCACTGAGAATACGGTCAGAATTATTTGGGAATGAAGGACTCAGTGTGATGCAGAGGCAGGAAGTGGAGCACTGGCTCTGCCACTCACCTGTTGGGTTGTTGTGGGTGATCATGTAACTTCTCTGGGTCTCAGTCTCTTCCCAAGTGAGGATAAAGAAATACGCACCAAAAAGCACTGGAGCTGGCTGAGGGTCCAGCTCAGCGGTCGAGCGCTCACCCGGTTGGCCGGGGGCCCCGGGATCCATCCTAGCAATGCAAAACAAAAAGACCACCCAGGGCTGACAGGCATCAAACCCTTAATAACCAAAGCCAGCTGGAATAAATAGAGCGACACAGGGACAGCTGGGCTCAGGGGGCCAAGTTGGCACACAGCTGAGCCCTTCACAGTCGGCGGGGGCTGGACGGGTGCTTTCCTCTGTTTTGAAGCGGATGAAATTCATGTTCATGGTAGGTGTGTTGAGAGATGCTGTCTTTGGGGAACTGTTTGTTTGTTTGTTTGCTGTTTTAGGTACTGGGGATTTAACCTAGGGGTGCTCTATCCCGAACCCACATCCCCAGCCCTTTTGAGTTTGTATTTTGAGACTGGGTCTCTCGCTAAGTTGCTGAGGCTGGCCTTGGAGTTGCGCTCCTCCTGCCTCCACCCAGCCGGTTGCTGAGATTACAGGCGTGCACACCGCGCCCGACTGATTTTGGGAAAGTAAATGACGATGTAAAAGCTCCTGGGCAACTGCGCAGAAGGGGCGGTGCTGAGTGAAACGTAACTTAGTGATCACTCAGCACATGGGCATCTCTCTCTCTTCCACTCTCTTTCATTCTTTTTCTTTACTCTGCTCCCAAAATGACTTGACTAACTATATTAAAAACGAGAACAATTCATGATTGGTGTGAGGTTAGGGATTCATTTCAATTTTTTAGAATTGTATTTCATGTACATAAAAAATGAGTACAAGATTAAAAGAAAACTCCCAAAAGGGGAAGGGGATGAGATTAAAAGATAAATTGGAAGGGAAAATAAGTATAGAGGGGGGAAAAGGGAAAGTCAGAGCAAGTTTTCATTCCTTAGACACAGACTTTATGCAGATATATTTTTTGTTAGAGGAAGGGGAAAAGCTTGGCACAGTGTAATCCCAGCCACTGGAGAGGCTGAGGCAGGAGGATGGAAAGTTCAAAGCCAGCCTCAGCCATACAGTGAGGCTCTAAGCAACTTAGACCGTATCTCAAAATACAAAATAAAAAAGGCTGGGGATGTGGCTCAGTGGTTAAGTGTCCCTGGGTTTAATCCCTGGTACCAAAATGATAATGAAATCTATTTGTGTGTTTTAAGTTCTTAAAGTGTAGTAAAATTTGTTACACAGCAGTAGGAGACTAATACACACACATACTCTCAGGGGCTGGAGCGTTGGTCAGCAGTTTTGGCACTTGCCTGGCATGCATGAGGATGCAAGTTTGAGCCCCCCAGCACCATGTACATAAGAAAGTCTCAGGGCAACGAAAAGCCATGTGAAAAACTAAATGAAATCGATTCTCTCTCTCTCTCTGTGTGTGTGTGTGTGTGTGTCACTGTCCCTCTCTTTAAAAAAAAAAAAGCAAAAACAAAAGGTGAACGGTGAGTGCTTGGCTGCCACAGAACCAGCTGGGTGGCCAGAATTTATCCGTGGTAAGGACTTAAACCCATTGGAAGGAGACAGAGACCAGGAAACAGTGGCGCATGCTGAGATGTTCCAAGTGTTATCCGTAGTCTGCTGTGTGTTGCTGTAACAGAACACCTGTCTCTGGGTCATGTATGAAGCAAAGAGGTACATCTAGATCACAGTCCCAGTGGCGGGACAGTCCAGATGGCACAGTGCCCACCTGGCTGCATGACAACATGGTAGTGAAGTGGAGAGGAACCTGTTGTGTGCTAAAGGGACAAAGAGGGTGAGTTGCCCAGCTTGCTTGGCAACAAGTGGATCCTTCTGAAGGTGGTGCCTCCATGACCTAATTCACACCTCCCAGGAGGTCGCACCTCCTACAGGTGCACCTCTCAAGACACTGGGAACCAAGCTTCCAGCACACGAGCCTTTGGGGGGCAAAGCTCAGTGTGTTCCCTGTTCTCTCTTTCCCCGAGGTGAGTAGTTGCCCTGACTTACGTGGTCATTTAAGCAATCCTGGTTCAGTGTCCTTTGGCCAAGGCACAGGCTTAGATCCTAATAAATGCGGAAAATGTGCTGATGGCAGTCGCAGTGCAGGACCTGGCACCGTGCAGAGCTCAGAGTTGATGCTCAGTAAGTCGTTAACTCAGTTTTAGTCTGGGGATTACTTCCTCGGGCGTCCTACCAAACGAGGAGTTCAGGGCTGGAGTGCGGAAGTGTTTTGCGCAGACTCTCACAGCAGTTCCGAGGCGGGGACCCACGTGCCTTTGAATGAGCCTCTACTTACTGTGATAACGATAGACCCTCAGCATGCCGGCTGCCGTTCTAGCTCGTTCCCAGTGTCAGTGGGTGTCATAACACACAAACGAGGACACCGAGGCAGGGCCACGTGGCCTCCAGGGCCAGGGCCAGGCTCTGGAGCTCTTAGGGAACACGCTGATGGCTGTGTGAGGGCCGTGCCCAGACATCTTCTTGTAGCACGACTCTTAACTCTGATTGGAACTTCAGTGGCCACTGTGAGCTGGGTGACTTTTGCTTTTTTGGCTGCTGTAGCCATCTTTGAATTTTTTTTAAGAGAGAGACAGTAAGAGAGATGAGAGGAAGAGAGAGAGAGAATCAACGTTTATTTTTCACATGGCTTTTGTTGCTCTGACACTTAGTTGTGTACGTGGTGCTGGGGTTTGAACCCACGTCCTCGTGCATGCCAGGCAAGCACTGTAACTGCTGAGCCACCGCTCCAGCCCCCCAACCCTCTTTGAATTATTGACAGATCAATCTAGACTCTAAAAGGGAAGGACCACACTCTCTCCTGGAGCTTCAGTATCCCCCTGCTTTATTCCTTACGGTACTGGGAATTGATGCTCTAACACTGAGTGACCTTCCCAGCCCTTCTTATTGTTTTTATTTTGAGATAGGGCTTCCCTAAGTTGCTGAGGCTTGTCTCAAACTTACTCGCAATCCTCCTCCCTCAGCCTCCCACGTTGCTTGAATTACAAGTCTGCACCGCCATGTCTGGCCACCACTTCCTTTTTATGTGGCTTTGAAGAGAGGTCCTTCAATAGAGGGTTTTCCTACTTCGATAATCAAGGTAATTCACTGACCAGAGCTCATCAGGGCAATATGATGGAGCCTTATTTAGGAAGCTTTTAGCTTCTCATAATGCATTTTGACTGTGGCCCAGCACATGAAGTCAGTTGTGAAATTTTCCACTTTATAGTGGCTCTCATCACATTTCAGATTTTGGAGTATTTTGGATTTTGAATTAGAGATGCTCAACCCATAAAGGTTTTTTTTTTTTTTTTAACTGAGGATTGAACCTAGGGGGGCCACTTCCCTAGCCCTTTTGAGGCAAGGTCTCGCTAAGTTGCTTACGGCCTTGTTATGTTGCTGAGGCTGGCTTTGAACTTGCGATTCTCCTGCCTCAGCCTCCCAAGCCACTAGGATTGCAGGTGCGGGCCACCACACCTGGCTCATTCGGGGTTCTTAAAATTATATACCCCTAGTTTTGTAGGGGAAAAAGGCATTGAATTTAGCAATGATTTCTTGGATATGACCCCAAAAGCATAAATGACAAAAGAAAAAAAACATAAAATTTACTTCATCAGAATTAGACACTATGAACAGAATGGGAGAAAATAACTTTCAAATTGTATATTTAATAAGGGGTTATTTCCAAAACTCCTACAACTCAACCACAAAAACCAAACAACCCCATGCAAACGTACACTAGGGACTCGAATGGGTATTCCTTCAAGGCAGATCTACGAATGGCCAAGTTTGCGGAAAAGTGCTAACACTCATCTCTAGGGAGATGCAAATCAAAACCATAGTGAGGAACCAGGACAAACAAAATTCCAAGTGCAGGTGAGGAAATCTTGCATGTGGCCAGGCGTGGCGGTACCCACCTACAATCCCAGCTTTACCTGGGAGGCTGAGGCTGGAGAACAGCAAATTTAAGGCCGCTCAGTGATTTAACAAGACCCTGTCTCAAAGTAAAAATAAAAAAAGTAAAAGGACTGGAGATCTCCTATAATTTCACATTTATGGAAATATCCAAAAGAATTAAAAGCAGAGGCGCAAAGGCAAACGATTGTTTGTATTTGATTCAATAAATAACTTTGTTTCCCTACTACGCACCAAGTCCTATCTCTGGGAACCAGGAGAAAATGGACTAAATCTCTATCCTGGGACAGGGATCAAGTGAAGAGAGATAACTATGAACAAAAAGTAGTATTTTATATTATATTCATGTTGTACACACACATACACACTATAAATGTTTCTTTTAATAGAATGTGTGTGTTGACCTCTTTCTGTTTGAAGCGCCCTCCCCATGCCCAGGGGCAGATGGGAAGCAGGAGCATTACAGAAACCGGTGCAGACTGGAGCCCCACAGTCTGGGTAATACAGACACAGCAAGTTTGTGCCAAATGCTAGAGGGAAAGAAGCAGAGGGGTCAGTGGGAGGGGGGCGTGAATGGGGTGTGTGATTTTGTTTTTAAGAGAGGGAGAGAGAGAGAGAATCAACTTTACTTTTTCATTTGGGTTTTGTTTTTCTGACACTTGGTTGTGTGTGTGGTGCTGGGGTTTGAACCTGGGTCATCACGCAGGCCAGGCAAGCGCTGTAATGGCTCTGTAACCTCTGAGCCACCGCCAGCCCCCACCCAGGGCCTCGGAGGTAAGCCCTCTAGCGCTGGACTACACCCACCACGCTCTTATTTTTGAGACAGGGTGCACACACGCACAGCTGAGCTGGCCTGGAACTCCTGACCCTGCGGCCTCAGCCACTGGAACTACAGACACCCAGTGAGGTCTGCTGTGCGACACCCCCCTTAGCGGGATGTGGCTCGGTGGTAAACATGTGCCTAGCCTGGGCAAGGCCGGTGTTCAATCTCCAGCACCACAAAAAATAAAAAAGGAAGCTATGGGAAGGCCTGGAGCGGAGAACTGGTGGAGGCCGAAGGAGGGAAGGGAAAGGCTTGCTGCTCGGGGCGGCGTGGTCGCGGGTGCCGGTCTGGGCTGTGCTGCAGCCCCCGGGGCGGTCAGGTGAGCGGCACTGCCGGATGGCGAGGCCGGGAAGGCGCGCAGCTCCGCGCCCCAGGGTAGCCTGCCTGGGGTTCTAGTCAGCTCCTCGGCTCCCGCGGCTTCGGGCTTTCTTTATAAAATGCAGATTCTCCGCCCCCGTGTCCTTCATCAGCCAGGGCGTGGGGAAGCTGGACAGACAAGGTGACCCTGCGGATTTCTCCCTGCGCGGTCCCCGTCCTTCTCAACGTCCTTCCTTCAACTCCGCCTCCCGGGGTGTCCTTCCCAGCACCGCTGAACCTTGAAACAGGGCGGGCAGGTGGGTCCGAAGCCGGGAGGACGGAGGCCGCCTCCGGTGCCTCGCCTAGCGCTGAGCCTCGGAGGCCGAGGACAGTGGAGGCCTCCCTCGGAGGCCAGCGGAGTCCCGGCTGCGCTCGGGGCTGGCGAGCTCGCGCAGCCAGGGACCTCAGGAGGGTCCTCCACCTCCCTGCGCTTTCCTCCTCCTCGGTGGAGAGGAGGGGACATCAGCCTTGCGCTGGGGACGTGTAGTTTGGAGGTAGCTTGTTTAGCGAGAGCCCTGGGCCCCAGCCCACCATCTCCGCAAACGAAACCCCCACAAAGTGAAGCCTCACTGGCTTCAAATAAAACCAAGAAACATTAAAATCGCTCATGCTTATGGGGCGCCGTGTGACGCTTCTCTGGCTGTGATCACCGGTTGTTTGAGGCCCAAGTGAGGTCACTCCCAGGAGAGCGCGTTGCGTAAAGTGCGCGCGTGACGCTTTCCACCTCGGGGGCTTCAGAGAAACGAGTGGCCTGTGCCACCCCCGCCCCCATCGTCTGTTCTTTTCGGAGGAGCCGGGAATTGTCCCCGCACTGTCACCACACACCCGGGACTCGACCGTGCCTCCCGGTTTCCCGGGAAGCTGGAGGGCGCCGGGAGAGGCCTCATTGGCTGCGCAGGAGGTGGGACGAGCGGTGACGCTTGGCGTCGGGGACCGCCGGGCAGCCGGGGCGGGAGGGGACCGAGAGGAAGGGCGTGCGGAGGACCCCTGGCCGTGGAGCCGCACTGAGGGGACAGTCGAGGCCGGGAGGGAGAAAAGGGCGGGGTGCAGACAGGAGGGGACTGGGGACCGGAGGTGGCAAGGGGAAAAGAGCAGGGTGGGGTGGACTAGAAGGATGGAGGGAGAAGGGCGGCGAGGGGGAGGGGATGGGGCGGTGGCCTCTGTCCCCCGTGAATGGTTCCATGAGAAGAGGGAGCCCCAGCTCCGCGGGAAGGGTTCGGGGAAAGGGTATTCCAGCCACCCCAGCCCTGGCGCTCGCCTGGTCGTGGTCCCGGATCCCGGGTCACAGCAGGCTTTGGGGCATTTCTGTCCCCCACCCTCCGCCCACGGTCTGCGCTCCCGGGTGGGGCGTCCAGATCGAGTCCCCCGTGATCCCTGGGCGGGGCGGTGGGGTTAGGAAATCACGCAGCTACACAGGGTAGGTGTCCGAGTCCAGTGGCGTTCTTCCTGGCCCAACTGTCCCCTTCCAGGCTGGATGTGTGGGTGACAGGGTTTCAACTTGCTGATTGTTAGGGATCCTTTGTCTCAACAGAGAGAATTTACTAATCTCAATTTTATCAGAGTGGACCAGCCACATTTGGTGGCTGTCCCTGCAGGGGACAGAACCATCCTTAGTCAGAATTCCTGCATTTGCAAGTCTACTGCATTAATGACCAAATTGTGACAGAGTCTGAGAGGCAGGCAGCACCCACATCAGAGATGCAGACAGAACTGCTGGCCCTGGCTGGGCCCCCAAGTCCACCACATAGCACGTGGGTTGGGCTTGATGGAATTTTGACCTGGCGGAGTCACTGAAGTGTGGAGAATGTCCTGGTCAGTGGGCCTCAGCGGAGCGGAGCAGGAAGCCTGTCTGTTTTACTTTCCTTGGGCTGTCTGCAGCCTTAACCAGCCCCTCCCAGGGCGGCTGGACCATGGGTGGAAATGTCATTTATACGGAATGGAATGAGTGCCACCCTACCAGGGAGGAAGGACCCCATGAGGGGAGGAGGAAGGCTGGAGAGATGTAGTCAGCTCCTCCTGAGAGAGAGACCTGATGACCCTGAGATTCCCCAGAGGCAGAGTGTGGCTCTGAAAGCATCAGAGACTGGAGGCAGTGGAGGGAAAGGTGAGACTGTGATTTAGCCCGTGATCTATGGGTAGAATCAGTCTGGGCCCAGGGTGACCACAAATGTGGCTTTCTAGAGCACACAGTCAGCCCACACATTTACCTATGATCTTAAGTTACCTGTCATTGTTTTAGGTTCTTTAGTCTTAATTCATCCGGAGCCTCGATTTCCTGATGGCAGAGTCACTATGAGCTATCTTTGTGTATTGCTACAACACCCCAAACAATGTTGAGTTATTTCACTCAGTACCTAGGGGTGTAGATGTGGTAGGTTGAATTCATTTCCTCTGCCTCACTCTCCTCCGGAGATGGGTCATTGATCTCCACCCCTTCCTGGGGCCCTGGCCCCTGCCAAGCCAAACTAACAGATGGGGTCTTATTAAGATGCAGAAAAGGGATGAAAGCCTGGCATGGTGGTGCACTCCTGTAATCCCAGTGTCTTAGGAGGCTGAGGCAGGAGGATCAAGAGTTCAAAGCCAGCCTTAGCAAGTTAGTGAGCTCCTAAGCAACTTAGACCCTGTCTCAAAAAAAGAAACGGAAGGGAGGGAGGGAAGGGGAGGGATAGAGCCTCGATTAGTGTAGCAACACATTAGAGGCAGCTAGGAAAGAGGGTCATCCTTAGCAGGTATCTTAGTTATCTTTGCAACGTACTAACTCCCATCCCCCAAAGCCTGGTGGCTTGAAACAATAATTATTTGCTCACAAAACTGCGATCTGGGCTGGGCTCAGGTGTATGGCTTTGGGGCATGTTCTTCCCAGATGGGACCTCTGTAGGGGAGGCCAAGGGAGCCTCCACCCCACCCATAAGTGTTGGCCCTCAGTTAGACCACCCACTTCTTCCTCTAGTCTGCTATAGGCCAGATCGCTTCCCAACAGCCTGGCTGCTGGGTTCCAAAAAGGAAAAAGACCAACCTGAGGCCTTTTATTGCTAAGGCTTAGGAGTCACAGGGTCCCTTCTGCTGCATTCTGTAGATTCAAACAAGCCACAGGGTCAGCAAGACTGCAGTCCGTTGACTTACAGGAGGAGTGGAAAAGATGATACCGTATCGAGGCATGCGGCCATGGTGGCTGGTCTTTGAACCAAAGCTACTTCATTAAGAGAGGTGTATTGAGCCCGACTCAGTGGTGCAAATGTATAATCCCAGTGATTTAGGAGCCTGAGGCAGAAGGATTGCAAGCCTCAAGGCCAGCCTCAGCAAATTAGCCAGGCTCTAAGCAACTTAGTGCGACCCTGTCTCAAAATAAAAATAAAAAAGGTTTAGGATGTTGCTCAGTAGTAAAGTGTCCTGGGGTCAATTCCCAGTACCCCCCAAAAGAGAGAGAGAGAGAGCTGTGTTGGGGGTAGATCCCCAGAACTTCTAACTAAAGAAACAAGAGGGAGGAGGATAAGCCTGTCGGGCGACTCTGGGGTGGAGAGTAGCTTGGTGTTCAAGTGCTTGCCTAGCATGCCCGAGGCCCTGGGATCCACCCACAGCCCTTGGTGGGGGTGGGTGTAAAAATCAGGAAAAACAGGTCTTCAGCACCAAATATAAAATCAGGTGCAGGTGTTCAGCACCAGTGTTCAGGTGCGGATGTTCGAGGAGTCAGGCCTAAGAGCAGCTGGGCTAAGCTTTCATTGGGATTGGCGACTCTCAGGCCAGATTCGTTGGCCTACCAACGTGAGGGCAGGTAGGGGAAGTGGCACCTGCCCGGCTGGGCCATGGCTTTTCCTGGGGAGGGCAGAGGAAGTCCTTCAGAGATTGGCTGGTGACTGTCGCCATCAGGTGATTGTCGCCATCTGATTCCTTTCCCGTGACAGTGGGCTGGCTAATGCCCCACCCAGCTGCCTGGAATCCACCTAACAGTGGGGTTTCAGCCCAACAGCAAATCCTTTGTAGAAGAGCTGTGTTTTCCTCCGTCCTCTCTGATCCCCCGTGTGGGTTACATCCTACGCCCACCTGTTCTCCGGCAGCAGCCCTCCTCCATTTCAACTCAGTCCTGACGCTACTTGAAGTTGGTGCAGATCCACAAGTCGAGGGCTTGGTCCCAGCAGACTGCTCCTACTGCAGATGCCAGTCACGAGCCTAGGTTCTGACTGACAGGCCACCCATCTGAGGTCCTCAGGCCCCCACAGAACTCAGGGAAGTACTCTTGGTGTTTTCCAGGGCTGGGATCAAAGCCGGGGCCTGGCACATGCGAAGCAGCTCTCTCCTGCTGAGCTGCAGTCCCAGTTCAGGAAGGCACCTGATTTACCCACTTGTTATAAAGGAAGAGTCCAGCGGAAGAGATCCACGTGGTGAGGTGTGGAGAAGGGGTGCTTTGCTCCCTGGGTGCCACTGCGCCAGCACCTCCCTGTGTTCACAATTGTGGGCTGCATGAAGACCAGGCTTTTGGGAAGGGTTCACTACCTAGGCGTGATTCAAGAAATCACTGACCCCTGGAGAGTGGACTCTATCCTCGCCGGGGTCATGGGTGGGCTGGAAGTCCGTCCTCTAATCCTGTGGCTGGCACCAGCCTCAGGCTCCAACAGTCACCTCATTAGCATAAACAAAAGTTGAAAACAACTTCAGAAATTCCAAGCATTTTAGGAGCTGGTGCCAGGAATGGGGCTGAAGGACAGATTTCTTATTATAATATCATAAAATGGTTACTGGAGACTCTTCAGGAAGAAAAGGAAAACATAATCTGTTATTCTAATACTTATCTCAGAATCAGAAAACTAAAGTGTTGGGCGCAGCCCCAGGTGCCTGGCCCCTCATAGCTACAGATCTTCCAAGCCCTGGCCCCCGCGTCTTTGGGTGCCTGTGGAAGGAGACCACATCTCCCCAGGCAGCCTCACCAAAGGGTTCTGCAGTCCCTGTCCCCGGAGTGGCCTCTGGAGAGCCCAGGAAGATGTGATGCTTTATGGGGCCAGGAGTTTCTCTCTGCCCAGCACAACCCTTTCTACTTCCATCATTCAAGAGGCGCATGGACCCCAGGGGATGCCTCAGGTGAAAACACCAGCCTCAGGTGAAAACACCAATCAGCTCGGCCTGACCACCTGCACTGGCAGGAAAGGGTCTGGACCATCCTTCACCCATCGTTGCTGGGAAGCCCAGGCAGTCACAGTGGATGCAAGTTCATGACTAGCAGGCAACGGGCGGCTCGGTCTTTGCGGGTCCTCCTGCCCATTAAGTGGTACCTCATTGGCCTTTCCCACAGCTGCTAGGGCCAGGGTGAGGCTACGTCCTCACTCGGAGGGACACATCCAGTGCCATGAACGTGGCTTGGATATTTTATGTGCTTCACAAGTTACTATCCATGTCGCTTACAAACTTTCACAGTCAGAATATACGGCCCATGCTAGGGGCATGGCAACTGAAGGAGAAGGAGAAAGCCAGGCCCGGACACAAGTCACTGGAGGCATTGCTGCTGTGGCCCCTCCATCCAGGCGACACTTCTGTTGGAGTTGTTACTGTGGTGTTCTGTGGGGTACCAGTGTCGTCCTCCACCCTGCTCCAAGAGCAAACATTTGAGGCAAGAAGAGGGACAAGAGGAGCCTAGGATGTTCTAGAGTAAGGAAACTCAGAGATTGATGGAGATGTTTCAAAGGACATAGAAACCACCTTCCAGGGACTCTGCCCCAGCCAATGCAGATTGTCTCAGGAAGAGGGAACCCTGTAGACCGGGGGCAGAGAGCTTGGTTTCTGCACTTAGGTTGGAATCCTGTTGCTGATTAGTTAATTGACCTTGGACTTGTGCTTGTCCCCAGAACCAAAATACCTGGCAAGAACAACCTAACAGAGGAAAAGTTTAGTTTGGGCTCACAGTTTCAGAGGTTCAGTCCGTGGTCCATCACTCTGGGCCCAAGGTAAACATCTTGGTGGAAAGGAAGGTGCAGAGGAAGGCTGCTCAGCTCCTGGGGGCCAGGAAGCAGAAGGAGTCAGGGACAAAGTGTGATCCCCAAAAGCACACTCCCTCCAGCCACGCCCTACCTGCCTACAGTTACCACCCAGTAATCCTGCAAATTTCTAATCCATGCAGTGGTTTAATCCACTGATGAGGTGACAGTTCTCACAATCAAGTCATTTCACCCCTGAGCATTGCTGCGTGAACACCTGGGCTTTCAGAAGACACTTCACATCCAAACTGTGTCCAAATGATTCTTTAAAAAAAAAGAAACAGTTAAAAACTTACAAAAACCATGCTTCAGGGAGAGGCAGGAGCAGTGCACACCTGTAAATCCAGCTACTGTTGAGGCTGAGGTGGACTGAAAACTGGAGGCCAATCTGGGCAGCTCAGCAAGACCCTGTCTCAAAATAAATAGTGTGAGGCCCTGGGTTCCACTCCTAATACCAAACAAAAGTGTTTTTTTCCTCCCCTGAGCCATTTTTTTTTTAAAGAGAGAGCAACAGTGAGAGAGAGAGATGAGAAAGAATCAATTTTTTATTTACTTTTTCATGTGGCTTTCGTTGCTCCAACACTTCTTTGTGTACGTGGTGCTGGGGTTCGAACCTGCATCCTTGCACATGCCAGGCAAGTGCCGTGACCGCCGAGCCACCACACCAGCCCCTCCCTTGAGCCTTAAGGGTACTCACTGACCTGATGCTGCGGGGTGGCTCTGAGCTTTATTTAGCACATACTTCCCACAAACAAGGACCTGCTCCGGCATGCGCACAACAGGGCCATCGAATTCAGAAGTTCATGTGGACCCTGTCTCCATCCCACCTGGGACTGGAGACTCCTTACTGCAGCACAAAGGAGCGACAAGAGTCACACCCAGCCCTTGTTCTCGCATCCCCTTTGCATCCTTTCCTGGACTCGGATGACAGTGACTTTTCAGCACCATGGGACAGCTGTGTGGAGTGTCCCTCATGATTTGACTCATGTTTGGAGTCTTTGGCAGGAGCGTCCTGTCCCTGGCTCATGCATTCAGGGGACTCACTATGGACAGGTTTGCTTTCACCATTTGGTTAAAGGGCCACCTGCTCGGCCTCTCCACCGTGAAGTTTCTCTTGCTCCTTCAGAATAGCGGCCTTTTGTGTGGGGAATGATATAAATGCCTGTTCCTCATCAGACTTTCAGTCTGATCGTGGGTTCTTAGGTTAGTCAACAGGTAACAATCCATTGCTTCCTACAGTTTTCTGTTTTTGTTTTGTACCAGGGATTGAATCCAGGGGTGCTTAACCACTGACTCACATTCCCAGTCCTTTTTATTTTTTTATTTGGAAACAGGATCTTGCTAAGTTGCTGAGCCTTGCTTTGAACTTACAATCCTCCTGCCTCAGCCTCCCAAGTTGTTGGAACGACAGTCATGAGACACCACACCTGGCCAATTTTTGTTTTAACATTGAAATGTCCCTGATGTGGCTGGTGGGAGCCCCTTTAATCTAGCTCTATGTCCTTTTGAAATGTCCACGTGGATTTTTGAGTACTTGCTTCCTTATTATAAAAAACTAAGAATCAAAAAGGTGTTGGGATTATTGTATGCACAGCTTGTCCTCGCGTGTCCCAGATGGTTGTCCTGGGAGCACTGGTTCTTTCTAGCAGAGTGGATTCAGAAGCTGAGGTTTGGTTGGTCAATGGGCTTCCCACGGCTGGGTATTTCTCGGTCCTCTTGGAGGATGAAGCTAAGGACACACGTGAAGATACATCCTTATATTTACATCTGTGCCACCACGTTTATTTCTCTGTCTACCTGTTCTATTGAAAAGAATGGGCTCACACGGGTTTCTCCAGTTCTCATCATGTGCTGGAGGACTTGTTCTAGTCTCCTCCTTTCTCCAGGTTTTTCTCCCACTGGGGGAACCTGGCCTGCATGATCTGCAGGTGGCCACTTACCGGTCGCTTGTGTGCGTAAGCACTTCCAGTTGCTGGACCCCTCCCCATATGAGCGCATCTTTCCTGCTGTGGGCTCCAGCACCTCCTGCACCCACAGTGGCTTTCCTTGTGTTCTTTGGGTCTGGTACCTGTGCTACCCACTTCCTGCACAGACTCCGCCCTGGCTTTGCTTGGGCACCCACATGCACCATGGGCCCTCCTCACCTGACACAGGACCTGACGCCCCGCACAGAGACATTCCATGCTTGGGGTGAAGTGGGGCCCTGACACCCACTTTAGAGGCCCCCTGTGCATACACCTCCCTTTCCAGGCCTCACCACATGGGTTTAGGACAAAGCAATAAGTCACATCTAAGTCTCATTTTCCTCCCCAGGTACATAAGCAGAACGGTCCCCACCAAATCAAGTCACCAGGACTACATGGCCCATGCGTGTGAAGCGCGTCCTTAGCAGTGTCCGGCAGCTGGGGAGCGTGTGGCATCAGCTAACATTGGTACTGGCGTAAGCAGACGTTCAGATTTGGGTTGTGTTACTTGGGAGGGGCACAAGGTAGGAAAGTGCAGGTGTGTCGGGTTCCAACGCCTCTTCCTGAAGACCTTGTTGGTATACCAGCTAAATGAAAATGTGTAGGTATAGAGAAACTACCAGAAGGAAGCAGTCTAACACATTAACAGTGGTTATCTCTTTTGGCGGTATTATGTGATTAAAACGTGGGTGTTCCAAAATTTATGAAATAAATATTCACTATTCAACCTTGAAAAGTTGATTTCAAAGGACCCTGGTTTCAACATAACTCGCTGAAAACAGCTCTTGGATCCTCATGCAGTGGCCTGTAATCCCAGCTCCTAGGAAGGCTGGCAGGAGGATGTCAAGTTCAAGGATAGCCTGGGCAACTGAGCCAGACTCTGTCTCAAAAACAAAACAAAAAACCAGAAGGCTGGGGCTGTGGCGCAGTAGTAGAGCGCTCGCCTAGCATGTGTGAAGCCTGGGTTCAAATCTCCAGTAATGCAAAAAAGAAAAGAGAGAGAGAATTGCTCTTTGCCTGAGCGGCTGACTGTGGCCTTTTTCTTCTGGCTTCTGGAGTGGAGAACGTGCAGATAAACCTAGCTCTGGGTGCCCGGGGGTGGGTTAATTGCCTCTCTGTACCTCTGCTTTTTATTCTGTAAAGCAGGGCTGTTACAGGGCCTAATTTAGGCTTATTTAACCATTCAGTGCAATATTGCTCAGGAAGCACCGGGCACAGAGAGCACCCAAAGAATGTCAGCTACTGGTGTATTGGTATTGCTCGGACTGTGGCATGTGCCGAGGGCTGCTCAGGTGTCTGAGTGGCCTTGCTATGCCGCCCCCGTCCCTATCTGGTTACTCACCCAGGAATTTCAGGCAGCTGCCCTCCAGGGGCAGGAATCTGAGGCAAGGGTGACGAAGCAGGGCAGGGCAGTGTTTGTTGTGCTCATTCCTTGGACAGGGTCCAGAGAGGTTAGCTTCACTGACTCAGCAGCCCGGCATTGGCAGACTGTGACCGGCACCCACAGGACAAAAGATAGAACTCTTTCTGAGCGGTGTCCCGTTTGGGATGTGCTTTCGTCCATGCCTGCATCCACGCATTTGGCTGTCAGTGGCACAAACCTTTACTAAATGGCTGCCACATGTCAGGCACTGTTACCTGCAGTGGGATACAACTATTAAAATGTAATTAATAAGGACTCCAGCAGAAAATTATCCACCCTTGTTCGTGGCAGCAGTGTGCTCTGTAAAAGGTGGAGGCTGCCCACGTTGCCTCCGTGGGTGAAGGGATGAACAGTGTGCTCTCTGCACACAGGAGAGCATTATTCTGCCAGGGAAACCGAGGCAGGACAGAGGCCCCCTTCACCCTAGTTCTTGCAGTCAGGCCAGAAAGATTTCATGTGGCTCAGCGTAACAGGCATGAGTTTATTAGAAGGGATAGGAAAGGGGAAAAGGAGACTCAAGGGAGAGACGGGTCCTCAGAGAGGAGGGGGAACAGCATGCCTCTCCTGTGCTCCAGTTTTATTGGCGGTCCCAGGGAATTTTCCCAAGAGTCCTGCCCAGGTCCACCTCTAGACATTTTTTTTTGTACCAGGATTGCCTAGCCCTTTTAATTTTTTATTTTGAGACAGGGTCTTGCTACTTACCTAGGGCCTTGCAAAGTTGCTGAGGCTGGCCTTGAACTTGTGATCCTCGTGCCTCAGCCTCCTGAGCCACTGGGATTACAGGCTTAGGCCACTGCACCTGCTACCACCTCTTGACTTTTGACTGACAGCGGGATAACATACATCAGTCCTTCAAGTCCCCACTGTTCATGACAACTGCAGGTCACCTTAGCCATGCATGTTCTAAGTGGAACTGGTTCTTAGAGATTTTGTGGATAGGGGAATTTTGTTGATTTCTCTAAGTTCTGGGATCTGGTCCCGTTTCAGGGTGACTTATGTTGTTCTTATTGGCATTTGGACACCTGGATTTCTCCCACCGGTCCAGGTGGTTTGCTGAGGAATGTAACTGTCCTATGGATGTAAAAGAGCCAGGGCGACAGGTAAGTTGCTTTTTAAAAGAGAAAGCATGTGGGGGTCAGCAGGGTGCACCCACTTTATCAAATCATTCCCTTAACCTCTTGTAACCACCACTCACATCTTTCTGTCCCCTGTCACAAAAGGAAGGAGATTCTGACCTCCTCGACAGTACAGTTGAAACGTTAGGACATTATAGTAGGGGCTGTAAGCCAGCCATAGAAGAACAAACACCGCCCAGCTCTGCTTATGGGAGGGAGAGCAGTCAAATTCACCGAGGCAGAAAGTTGAGTGGGATTTCAAGGGCGGGGTAGGGGTGCGGAGCCAGTGTTCGTGGGGGAAGACAAAGGTGTCCTGCGGATGACTGGAGGTAATGGCCACACAATGAGAAAGGACTGCAGGAGACCAGAACATGCCACCCAAAATACGCCTCTTTGGTGCAAGAACCATCTTGAATGGATTATTTCAAGAAACTGCAGACCCAGGAGAAGCCCTGAGAACAGAGTAGAAGTTACTTTTTTTTTTTGCACCAGGGGTATTTAAACACTGAGTCAGGAGGTTCTCAATTTCAAAGCCAGCCTCAGCAACTTAGTGAGGCCCTAACCAACTTAGCAAGTTGAACCCCTGCCTTCGTGCATGCCAGGTAAATGCCATAACCACTGAGCTACTGCTCCAGCCCCTAAAGTAAAAAAATTTTTAAGGGGTTGGGGGTTTAGCTCAGTGGCAGAGCCCTTGCCTAGCATGTGCAAGGCCCCGAATTCGGTCATCAGCCCTGAAAAAAAAAGAAAAAACTTTTTAAAAAATATCGATTGATTGATGGAGATGGGGTCTATGCTTCCCAGGCTGATCTTGAACTTGTGAGCTCAAGAGCTCCTCCTGCCCCGGCCTCCCAAGAAGCCAGGACTCCTGGCATGTGCCACTACGCAGGGACTTAAAGCTCCACAGAGCTTACCTCTTGCTTGCTGCGCATTTCTTGGGCATCTCCCCACACCCAGCTTGCTCTGTTGCAGTTGAAGATGATATTTAAGCCTGTTTTTCTAAACCACCTCTTTGAGATTTACTCCTTTCTCCAGATCTCTCCCATTTATGGAGGAGGCACACATGTTATCAAACTTCTGTTTGCTTTTTTCTTGCTAATCTGTTTTTTGTACAAAGATGTGTTCCAACTAAGAACTTTGATGGTTAGAGAAAAACTTTCCCCCCC